>VYXB01009511.1:116635-168346 GCA_013397135.1 Pachyramphus minor | reverse complement strand
AAAAAAAAAGGAGAAAAAAAAAAAAGGAAAAGCTAAAGACCAGCCTGGTAGGGGATCAGAATTTGACACGAAGCAGGAAAACACCTCTTGCCCAGGGTAACCCTGTGCCACGGCTTTGCCCCTGCTCTGGCAGCACCAAGTTCAGCTCAGTAACGTGGTCACAAGGCTCAGAGAACTGACCTGGGTATCCCCAATTTGCTACCACGAGTGTCTTGGCTTCCCAGTTGCCCTGAGAGACGAGCAGCAGGTCGGTGACCTCACCTTTCTGTCCTTCCCAGAAAACAAACACAGAGGAAACACGGGGCAGCAGTGAGGCCGCAGGGGCCGGTGTTCCATGAGGACACCCCTGGCAGGGCATCTCCAGGCAGTCGGGCTTTGGCGTGTGCCTAAAGATTCCCCCTTCCCAGCAATGAGATGCCAAAGTGCTTTAATGAATCAGGTCCAAAGACTTTCCAGGAGAACCCTACAAAGGCTTGGGATCAAGTAACCTTAAATCTTTCCGAGCAGAGACCAGTGAACTGCTCAGCAAGTGCTTATAGTGATTTATATTTGAATAGGAATTGTACATTTATTTATTTTTCCAGACACCATATTTTTAAACCACTAATATTTTATAGTAGATTTTCCTTCCCCTATTTAAAGAACTATTTCCACAGGAAAAGAAAACAGTACTTTTTTTTTTTTTTTTATGTTGAGAACATCCTTTTTTGGAAAATGAAACACAACAAAAAAAATCAGGTAGGAAATGCAGCGATGAGCATCTTTGGCCTTAACCCTTCCCTTTGTAGCTGTAGCCATAATTGTTAGACCAAAAATAATAAATAAAGGCATTTCCTCCCTCCCTTGCCCCTCCTCCCTTCCCCTCACTCCTCTTCTCTCCTCCAAAACAGCTTTAACATCCAACATGTTGTACAAAGAGATTATTGCTCTTACCTTTGGGAGAGAGGTTTTACAAGCAGCTCAGAGGTCCTTGCAAGAGACTTTTCTATTTTCAGATCCACAAGGAACGTGTAAATACTTTAGGACCATTTTATCTCCCGCTCTCAGTGCCATGACCCAACTGATGAGGTTGAAACTGTGACTGTTGCCTACAGAAGACACACAGAAGTCATAATCCATAAGGGACTGGAGAAGGAAAACCTAATTCCCAAGGTGGATACCTGTTGAACCTTGCACATATAGTAGAGCTCTTATGTACTGTGTAGCAGCATCTCTCACAGGGACAGGAGTCTGATTTACACTGGAATTTACTGAGGAACTGGATTGTAGAGATTATTCTTGCATTTTCCTACAAATATATTTTGAAAGCATCATGTATTTCTGTCAATAAACATTCTTATGTAAAAGACTTGTTTCTTGGCTGAGTGAGAAGGGGGTGGGCAGGGCAGGGCTTGTGCTCCAGAGCCACAACTTTCTGCTCTGTAGATGTTACACGGGAAAACACTGAACCAGCAGGAACAAAACCAACCCAGGCCTTCATGGTAGCCAGCATGGAAAAACTGGTATTTTTCCCATGCAGAAAGAAGTATGATAGTGGTGAAAAATTCACCTCAATTTATAAAACAGATGGCTCAGAGGAGTGGGATGCTGGGTTGATGTGGGTGAGGGCAGCCCCACCATGGCCAGAGCACTTGTTTGAGCTGTTGGTGCCTTCAGGCTCATGGAGGGAAGGGAGAGGGAGCTCACCCTTATTTTCTGCATTTCATTCCAGCTCACACCTGGTCTGCAGCCTGTCCTCACTCTCAGGTCAGGCTGTGCAGGAGGGAACCAAACCTCACACCCATAAGCCAGGAATGACATCACTCGAGGGCAGCAGCAGCGTGGGCAGCTCATCTCTGTTTGCCTTCAAGTGCCCAAAATAAAACCTTTTGTTCCAGGTTAAGTTTCTGCTCATGTAAAGAAGAAAAAGGTAAAAAAGGACTTTGGTTTAAGTCAAATATTAAAAATCATCATTTTGCAGCATTTTGTTCTAACTCAGTGTTCCTCCTCGATAAAAGTCGTTGTAAATGTTAGGAACACGCTGGATTTATGGGACACCAACTCTGCTCACCAGTGATGTCAGGGAACAGGGCCAGACATAATGCACCACTGGTTTCACGATTTCTCCACCCCTACAAGACCTTCACAGACATTTTTCCATTCTCAGACACGATGTGGGAACAAACAGACTTGAAATCAGCACCCTTGCTGGCATATACATTTTTATTAAGAAAAAAATGAACAAAATACATTCTCTCCTTATGTACATTACATACAACATAACTACATTTGTAGATATTCCTCGTGTCACTCATTCATTTATGTACAGCATGGGGCTCACACACCAACCCAGAAATCATCAAAGATGATTTATGCCAAGGAAGAAAATTAACACTCTGGGCTGAACAAAGATCATCCGTAAAAGAAAGGGTGGGATGGGGAATCACCAGAGTCCAGGAATGACTCCTGTAACCACCATGGGCTCAACACAATATTGAAAATATAGTCAATATTTAACTTGCCTATTGAAACACATGAGTAGTTCACAGTGTTGTTCACCCCACGGATGCTCCCTCCCAGCCCAGGGCTGTCCACACCCCTCAGCTCAGCTCTCCCGTGCTCAGGTGTCCGAGACAACAACTGCAGGACAGACACCAACAGGAACTCAGACGGACACCAGAGGCCTCAGGATTGCTGTAGAGAGGCAAATGCTTCAAGCTGGCTGCCAAAACAGGACAAAAAAGGTCAAAACTGCGGACAGGGGGTGGACACTCACATTTCCAGCACTACGTAGGGACAACCAGCTTTTGGGGACCACACACGGGTGTAGAGGATGAGCTAATGAACACTGAAGGTCCAGACAAACCAACCACCACACAGTACAGTGCAACCATCACAGCAGAGGCAACAGCTCAACAAACAGCCAAAAACCCACCCCAGAGAGGTGACAGTGCCCAGCCAGCTCTCTGCTGTTTGATCCCAAGTTTCCAGATCCTGTCTATGCTATCAGCTCACCAAAGAGGGATCACGGCAACAGTTCCAAAGGGAAGAGGTTTAACAAAGCTCAGTACTTCCAAAATGAGACCCAGTGCATCTCAGCAAATGAATGCATGAGATGTATACCACCAGCAGCCCCACAAGGACAGGAATGTCATCTCCAATTAACAGGGAATGAGCCCACAGACTTGGATTCTCTGCCCCTCAGCAAAGTGGTCTGTGCAGTTCAGGGCCCCCAAGACTCAAGACTCCCATAAACACATTTGTTTGTATAATTAAGCTCATTTCTCTGGTTTATGGTCTCTCCACCGTCCCCTCATTTCCTGCTGTGGAGGAGGGTGTGCTGGAAGAGAGCAGAAAATTCAGCTCTGGTAAATAGTAACAGCTACTCATAACAAGGGGCTTGTTTTCTTTTCCAGTACCCAGCACAGCAGCTTCTGAAGTGAAAAGTGTTTCACACATCTAAGCATCGACGGGAGGGAGGGGAGGAGGGATAGGAATGATGAGGGAGAGAGGAAGGCAATATTCCCTCTCCACTGCAAGTTTGCATTCCTGGGGACCACAGCAGACAAGAGAGGGAACCAAGACAGAAACACAACAGTTTTCCATTTTCTCCCTTTAAGAGCTGAAATTTTTGTCAAAACCTCAAAAAAAAAAAAAAAAATCACTTTTCAGCCTCAAAGTGGTTTCTTTAAGGAACTGACTCTGCTGCAGCACTTCTCTATTCAGTAAAACACTGAGTAATTGATTGAATCCCTTGGTTACTAACTCAAGGTATTTAAAATGTATTTGCCCATCACTGGGGAGAAAAAAAACCCTATCCATTGGTATTTGGGATGCAGAGATGATTGCACTGGAGCCATTGTTGTGGTCTGGCCTCCCCCCCACCACATTAATTAAAAAGCACCTGATCTCCCTTAATCTCACTGGCAGCTTTCACCAGAAAGCTCAGAACATCTTTAGGTTTTAAGAATCTCTTCAGGCAGCCAGAGCTGATGGGGCTGCAGCACCTCTGGGCTGTTGGAGCAGTGTTAAGCCCATCTGGCTTCCTTGGCACCACTGTGGAGGGACTGGGGAGAGAGTAAAATCTGTATGAGTCTCTCTGTGTGTCCTTGGGGTGGAGGGGGCCAAGCTCGAGGTGAAGCTCCAAGATCCTGGTATTGCATCGCTTCCATTGGAAAAAGAGCCAGGGAATCCAGCTTACAGGAAAAAAAAATTGAGGTGTAAACAGCAGAACTATTTGTTAAAGAGTCTTCTGAGTCCTTCCACAAAAACAGACCACATCTTACACACCTGCTCACATGAGCCACTGCTGTATTATCCCTAAGCATCTTTCTCTTCCCATTCCCTCTGCCCTGCTACACTGCAGAACTAAACCAAAGCCCCACCCCAATACCAGTGGTTTGCCTCCACCAGGGAAAGATTTGGGGTGATGAGAGCAGGTGCAGGAACCTTGGACAGCTTGAGGGTTGGTATCATCACCCTTTTTCTTCTGTTGAACAACTACCACCCTCTTGGGGCCAAGTAAAACAAACCCTGAGACAGGAGGGAAGGCTTATGACAGCACTGAATGCGGGGTCATGGAGGGGCACAAGTAAATCATGCTGCAGTGGGAAATCAGCTCCCACGCTTCCCTGTCCTTACCCAGGATGAAAAACAGCCCTGGAAAGAACAATGTCGATCACAAGGATCCTCCCTGACTGTCTCAGAGGCAGCAGGAAGGAGTTTTGCAAAGGAAGCAAGTGGAGGATGATGTGACATGGAGAAACTGCTGCCTCAATAACCACCACACAGCTCTAACCTCTAATTCTTCAGCTGGTATCCATTAAAATCATGGAAGTCTGAAAGCATTTTAACAGCAGTGAAAAGCCACACAGGGAAAGAAAAACCAGAAAAAATGGGGGAATAGCCAAGGAACCATGCTTTCACCATCATATCTGCTAGTGATAAGATTTTCCTTTCAAATTAATAGCAAACCAAAAAGTCTAAGCAGACAGAGCCAGTTTTGAGTCATCCACTCACATTCCTGTTTTCAGGAATGAACTGTGAAGCCACGCTGGAGCTGAACAGTTGACTGATTTCTGACAGCACTCACAGTCTCCAGGTCATCAGTAAAACTGTGCTGACTTACAGCAAACAGCTGGAAGCCAGGACAACATATAGTTCTGTCTGCACCAAGGATAAATTGAGATTTCAGAGTACCCAGGTGATCCACTGACAGCAGCTCCAGAGAGTGGCCTGGAAGCAGAGCACTGAATTTGGGTCACAGCAAGTGCCTGGAGTTCATCCCTATCAAATCTGGCCCATGAAAGCGAAGGAGACAGCAGCAGTGTGTTACCTGCAGGATCTGTGTCTGGGGAAGGTGCTGCCTTGCAGGTCTCCACACCTCAGCCACACAGCTGGAATTACACCCAACCCACGCAAACAAGTTCACATGTACAACCAAAGCACACGTGGATAATCCCAAACTCCAGCCAGTTCTCTGACCTCTGCCAGGAATGCCAGAAGGATACCTGCTGGCATTCCCTGCCAGGTTCTCCTGGGGGACTCTCCAGCAGCAATAAGCAGGTCATTAACTGGCTTCCACTCCAAACCCACATTTGGATCCACTGCCTACAGACAAAAGCATCTGGAGTCAATTGATCCAAGCACTGAGCCATGGACTGTTATCATGGTTCCAGTACAGTAAACCTACTTTTTCCACTCCAGCTTTTCATTATAATAGAGGCTTTCAGTAAAACAGGGATTTTGCCTATAAGCCATTACCACAACTCGAATCATTGCCAGTATAACCTTTTCCAAGACAGGATATGATCAGGTCTCCCATTCCCACAGGAGTTTTGGATATACTGACAAGCTTCTGACAGCACATTTACATTTCAACAGTATTTACAGCTCATATACTACTACAGTCTAGACCAAGAACAAGTCATATAGTTGTTCTTAAACTCTCCTTTCACAAAATAAGACCCATTTCCAAATTATCACATGTACTTATTAAAATAGGCCAAGCTCAGAGTTTCTATAATCTTCCCCCGTAAATCAAAACACCAATAATTTTTAATTTTTAACTGGGCCCACCTCTGTTTCTGTAATAAATACGGCTATAAAACAACACAAGCACTTGCAGAGACATAACATGAAACTGCTTTTACTGTCAGGACTTCACTTGACAATAGCCAAACATTCCTTAACTCCGAGACAACTAATAAGCTAAAATTCAAAGCATTCACGGGGGACTCAAGGTTTCACAAGACATTTTTCCACTTGTAAAAAACGAAAGGACCGAATGGAAACGTATCTAATGATTTTTTTTTTGCCATTTTCCCCAGAAGTGGCACAGAATTGCTGCCTGCACAGAGGTGGAGGTTGCACAGAAGCAATTCGAGCTAAAAGTTTCACTGGATGAGCTCTACGAAAGTATTTTTTTCTCAGTTCTGAAATACAGGAGGCAGCAAGAAGACCAATAATACCTGTGTTACTCTCCTGCATTTGAAAGAAGCAGCACTAATGCTCATCTTTCTCGCAGCAAGAGCAGCAAAGCAAGTTTCAGGAGTGCTCTGAGTCCATCACTCCCCAGTGCAGGTTGGCACAGCAGGGCCGGGTCAACGCACGACTCTGTCACACAAAAAAAACTCCCTTTGAAAAATTTGCACACGTCAGGAAAATGATTCAGAAAACAGCTGTTCCACAAAGCCCCATGGAAAACACTCTTCCAGACCCGTTATTTGGCTTTGGAAGGAGTCTCTTCTGGAAGAAGACACAGCTCATGGAGACCTGGACACTCGTGGCTGCCAGTTAAAGGAACACACGGATGAAGCTGTGGCATTCCCTGGCCACCAGCCCCACACCTCTGCCACCCTCCTGCAAACAGGTGGGTCCAACTAATTTGCTTTCTGATGCCTCAATTATTAAATCTTAATCATTAAATCACCAAATTTCCAGGCCAAGTTGTTATAATCAATGACTAAAAAAGTTTCAGCAATGTCATTTAACCCTGTCGCTCCAATTCACAAAAGGAAGCTTTTCTGTGCTCTTTAGGAAAATTCTCTACTTTCACTACCTTAGAAAAGCTTTTCCAATTAGGTGTTCCCAGGCTGATTTTCCAGATTTAGAGTAAGATTCTGCTAACTGATGTTCTGGTAGGAAGCTTCAGCCTGATCCCTGAGTTATGTGGGGCATTCCTGTGTGCACACAGAGCCATCCTGGGCAAAAAAATTCCAGATGTTTACTCACACAGCTGGATCTGACTACCTTAACTACACACAAAAGATGCCATCCAGGGAAAGGGCAAACTGAACTTTTCCAAGACAAAGTTCTCCTTCCTCGTTCTACTCAGAAAAATGAAGAGATGATAAGAACAAACAGATCATAAATATCTCTAAAAGACACAGAAGATAAAAACTACAATTAATTTCAACGAACACTTTGCATCACCCTTCAGGCCTCCCTGGGATCAGTATTAAACAATGAGATCCTCAAAAAAAAAATGGCAAGAAGTTGGCTAAGGTCTCCTAACTTCTATCAACATCTAAAAAGGTCTTTCTGCCACATGAAAACATTCTGGGTTACACTGTAAGAGCAGCACTTGCTTGGAGAGGTCAGTTTGGGAGGACTCTTTAAGAGTTTCTACCTTGTGACTACTCTGAGGGGTTTATAAAACAAACATTAACAAACTCAACTTAATTCTACCTAATCCAAGTGACCAAAGAAATCAGTTCTGCAGGGCTTTATTTCTCTAAGACAATGTGTCACTGAATAGGAACAATATAAAGAATAACCTCCTGTTTTCCAAAGAGATGATCTACTGAATGATACCGTGAGGGCCACTGTCAGTGAAGAACCAAACTCATGGATCTCAAAGGATATTAAAAAAGCTAAAACAGGACTGAAGTCTGGATGTCTGTATCAAGTTTATCCCACCCTGACTTCCTCCAGCTTTAAAAGACCTACCAGAAAGAACCTTGCAACTTTGGCTTTCAAGACCCCAGTCCTCATGAATGAGTCCCTCTCTGACAAGGAACGACGCCTTCCTCTGCCAATACCTTGTTTACAGGTTATAATGGAATTTACAGATAAAACTACTGTGGTGCAAAGATTATGTGGTGTCAAGTTCATACACAAAGTCACCTTATAACCCAAAGCAGAGGTAAATAGAGTATGTTTGTCTTGCCTGAGCCAAAAAGCAGCCTCAGACAGGGCCTGCAAGCAGTGATGGAGAGGTTTGAAGGCTTCTCATGCGCAGCTTGTGTGTTTATAGCCTGGCATGCACTGGGCTGTGAAACACTTTCAAGTGGTTGTTTTCAGACCCAGTGGGTTTCTTTTCTGTTTGTACTTCGGGATTTCTGCAATAAGCACATCTAATGCTTTCCTGGAATATCACCAGTACCTTTAAAGATCTGCATGCAATTAAATCCCAACTCTCCGTGTCGCTGCCTGACAACAACTGGCTGATTTTGAAAGGAAACTTGTACTTCACTGCTCAAGAATTTTTCATTAGATTTTAAAATCAGGTAGTGCAGCATGCATCAATGCAAAAAAAATCATTTAATTTTGACTCCTAGCTTTAAGGACGTGGGAGAAGGAAAGACCCTTGGCAAAGCCACAAGAAGCCTTCCCTTTGGATTAACCTCTCTGGCCACACGGTGCCTCTGCTGCACAACAAATACTCAGAGGCTGAGCAAACATTTTCTGCTGGTTAATCACCAGCTGCCATCCATGAACTGCACTGGTGTGAGCCCACATCGATCTGCCTGGGATAAAGGCAGGTCAATATTTGATCATCCTGAAGGGCCCTCGTTAGCTGGGACTGTCAGTCCTGCAGGAGCAACTCAAACCATCGATTCACACTGTGCCACAAAACACAGAGCCAAGGCTGCCAAGGCTTCCCAGGCACCCCCACACAGGGGACAATGAGTTTGGATCGAATTTCTGGGACACAAATCAGAGCTGACAGACCATGCACTGCTCACCACCAACGCCATTCACAGCTTTTGGCAGTCCTAAACTTCTCCTGTCTGCTCCAGCTGGGTCTATCTTTTGGCTTCACACGTGGTCATCCAAGGTGGACACACATAAAAATTTATGAAGAGCCTGGCTGATTAGAGAACTGTCACAAAAAGCATTCAATATCTGACTGAAGCTGGAGGACACACAGGCAATGAGATCAAGTGATAAGGGAGCACAACAGCACTAACATTTTACTAGTGCTAGAAGGTTGCAGCATTAAAAGTGGCTGGTTGCATTAAAAGTGATCAGTTCAATCTCAATGGAAGCAACATCTCAGCTGGAATATTCCCCTGTTATCTACATTTGCACTGTATAAACTCTAATTAGTTAAGAAAGCCTCAGCACAGGTAGCACATCATGAAGCCCAGAGGTAACGTAAAACTTTCCACACCACTAGGAAAAAAACCTGCCACGTTCCAAAGAAATGATTTAATCAGATTTCATTTCCTTCACTGAGTGGAGTCTTCCCCAGACACGTGATTTGCCATCCACTGAAGTGTACAGTGTCTGAACAGTCTCAAGTGACAGGTTAAAACCACTGCATTTGTACAGTCCTCCCTGAAGACAAGCAAAGCCCGGCCTCTGACATATTGTTCCTTTCTAAGTGATTAAACGTTAGTATGAGTTTTTTTAAATTTATTTCTAGCGTAGCAGGACTACAAAAGTCACACAAAGAACATGATAAAGAGGCAATACAATGCAATCAAAGCAAGCAGACACTCGAGTTCTGAAAAAGACACTTGACCAACTCTTTATTTCAAGAGTCCATCTTTGCAACACAAAGGATTTTCCATCAAGTTCAACAGGGGCCACGAGGCCTCAGCGGGCGCAGCAACAATACCCAGCTGGCATGAACATTGCTGGACGTAAAGCTTTGCAGTCTCAGATAAATATTTACATCTGCCAGTGTGTACTGAACGCTCACTGACACCAAATGCACAGTTTCTAGTGCTGGGTATGCGTGTCCTTCATTCCACTTCACAGTGCAGCACCAAGCCCTTACGGTGTTTAGAAAGAAGGCTTTCAGCGAGGAGGAAGAATATATTTTCTATACATATGCATCAGCTGGCTTTCAAAGAGATTTATGCTAGGAAGGCCTCCCTCACATTCAGATCTAGGTCTAAAATGCGCTGACAAGTGAGTGAGCTGCACTACACGGGAAGGAGACAAGCTGCTGGGAGCAACGCTCTGCACAGGGACACACGGACAAACGCACACAGAAGCACACGGAAACGAAGACAATCTGCTTCAGAAATCCTACACCCAACCCGGGGTCAGGTTGCAGAGGTTGGGGGGGTGTGTGGTGGAAGACCCAGTTCTGCCGGGCTCACCGAGGACCCCTGTGGTTTCCCAGTGGAAGAGCACAGCGGCAGAGAGAGCGATCCCTGAAAAGGGGCCCGCGCGGCTGTCGGCCACGCTCCCGCTTTCCAGCGGTTTCTCTGAGGTTCCCACTTGCCTGCCAGGTTTAAGTGGAAGGCTCCAGAGAACAGAAGAGAGGGATGTAGGTATTCAGCTTAGATCGAGTCTCAGATGCAGTTAGACACGACTGTCAGCTCGATTCTGGGGCGAGGAGACAGACGCTTTGTAACACGCGCTCGCCTCCCCACGACACAAGATTACAAGACTCAAGACATAAATTACTTTTACCTCAACGTGTGCCAGTGTCCTGCCAGCAAGTTATTCAGCTGCTGAGGATGGAGTTGTAGCTTAAAGCAATATATCATGACAAGATACAGATGAGGAAAGAAAAACTTCTCCCCCACTCTTCCTCAGGAAACCCAAAATAAAACCCATCATCTTTAATCGCAGACAACTCACAAATCTCAATTTTCCCCCACAGGCAAAGAGATCACTACATGACTGGGTTTTATTTTTTTTTTCTTTTCCCCCCACCTTTTCATCTTACATTTGCTAACTCAAAATCCAAAGTCAGAAAATATATATATATATTTAGTCAGAAGTACGTCAGTTACATTTTATTAACCTACTCCAAGGGAAAAGCTCCAGGGATTCACCATACAAGTATAAAACCCCTTTCAAACACCTAGGGGTTACTATATTAACTTCATCCCAGCAGTCAATCAATGCAGTAAAAAAATTAAAATACTGAAAATGGATGCTTTTTTTTATCTCTGCCATGTGTCCAGTGATTGCTCCGTTACAGCGTGATGAGGTCCACCAGGTTGCCTTTAGGAGGGGTCATGTTGTCTGGAAAGAAGTTGACCAGTGTGTCAAACAGCTGAGTTCTCTGGGCATACGTGTGGTCAACGTCTGAAAATCCTGGGGAAGGAAGAAACAGAGAAATTGGGTCACTTCTCACTATAAAAGCTCTGTGGAACAGGCCAGTTGTCCACTTGGGATCGGCGTTAACAGTTTGCTACTTCTGCCTCCACCAACAAGGCTGCCCAGCCCTCCACCCCACTGCTGTGAGCACAGACACACAGAGATCACATCACCCCAAGCCAGCACTGCAATCAAAATGCCCTAAAAAGTAATAAGCAAATGCCTGTCAAGCTCATTGACAGCCCTGAAGAAACAGGGGAAGCAGGAGTTCTCAGGGGGCTGCTCTGACGTCCCAGAAAACAAAATCTGAGTAGTTATTTTTATTTGGTGCCTCGTTTCTTCTGTCCTCGGGCCTTCCTCATTATCTTCACTGCCATAACCAGAATGGCTCCTTGGATTGCTTGGAGTTTTCCTTGAGACAAGCCCTGCTGATGGGTAGGAGTCTCAAGTCAGGTATGTACTCACTGGAGTCGCACAGGAGCGCTTGGCTGCCTCTTGGCACAAGGGAGCCTTGCAAACTGGGTTTCTGAAGCGCTGCCTCCCAACAGGGGAGGGTTTGGTTTGCATTGTGGATCTAAATCATCACACCTAAGCCATCAGCAGCAAGAACACTAGGGCAGGCACACAGTGATTTCCTCTGTTTTGTGTTATTTCTATTGCTGGTATCTCCAAGGAATGCTTTTTAATTCAGTGAACTCACTCTTCAGTTAATCAAAGTCAACCAAGTTAATCAAATCAAGGAGGGCTGGGGGTTTTGTTTTATTTTAGAAGCACTGCTTGATATGTGTATCCCATCTGTAAAGCCAAACTCTGGATAAAAGTACTGAATTGATTCAACAACTAATTCATCTTCCACGACACTTAAAACCAGGGAAAGGTTTTGAGGGTGCTGAAAGACTGGCATGGCTTGCCCAGAGAAATTGTGGATGTCCCATCCCTGGAAGTGTTCAAGGTTAGATTGGACAGGGCTTGGAGCAACCTGGTGTAGTGGAGGGGGTGTCCCTGCCCATGGCAGGGGGCTGGAATGAGATGAACTTTTAAGCCCCTTCCAACCCAAACCACTTCAGGACTCTACAAAAAATCCAATTCTTTTTACATCTGTTTTCTTTCTTTAAAAACAAAATTAATTTCACGGGATCAACTAGATGTCTTCCAAACCACACCAGCTCAGCAGAGCTTCCTCATCCAGCAGGGCAGACAGTGCAGTGGGCTTTCTCCTTCCCTCAATTTCTTAGGTTGGGAATTCTGCCTCCATAAAAAACTGAAGTTGTCCAAACTCTCAGAGACAGCTTGGCAATAATGTGAGCACAGCCCAGCACTACAAGGATGTAAGCTGTGCCTACAGCCTTCCTATAGCTCTCCCAGGATTAATCTCTGAGCTCTGTAAAAGAGTTAACTGGACAGAGGAGTGAAACAAATCATGGTTTTGGCTCAGCCCTCCTGTTTCCAGCCCTTCACGCCACTGTTTTCTTCGCTCTTGACATTCTGCCCAAAGAACTCGTTCTGCAAAGAACAGGGCGAACCAAACTACTCCAGGAACTCCAGTTATCACAGCAAACAGAGCTGCAGCCATGCTGTGAGATTCCAAAGTGACATGACAGGAGGTGCTTTATTCTGACCAAAGCTTCTGTTTACTTGGGTAACAGCGAAGGATCAGATGTAATAAGACACACAAAATGATCCCGGGAGGTGCTGGTTTAAAACCACTGATGTTGACAGATGTTTTAAATATGGGCTCGAGGCACTGGACACTGGTCATTATAAATAACCTCTCAAATGCCTGGGTAGTGGCACTTTGCATATTCAAAATGAAAGAGGGCCTACAAATGTTCGTAGGAACTACAATATTTGATATAAAAACCAGTAGAAACTAACAGCAATTATCAAATGGAACATCATGTAATTCCTCTGCCACACAATACTCACCAAGAGTCGTGAAATCCGAGCCAGACTTAAATAATGCTGAGGCAAGAAGCTGAAACTGCAGAAGAGGTGAAGGGGGAAAGAAAGAAAAAAGTGTTATTAACCACACAGGAGAAAAACCCAAAAGGTTCATAGAAGTCCAAGGAGCTTTAAAGTTGCTGTGTTTTCTCTGCACAGTGCTCAGAACTGTTGTGCCATACACATGAATAACAGCAGCAGGCACTCTGACACGAGCAATACAGTTTGTAACCTTGGCACAAGTCAGATGGTTTTTCCTAGAATTAGAGCAGTGTTGATGCAATGAAAGGTACTTGACTGATAGCTCTAAAAATCTCATTTTTTTACATATAATTTTTTGCCTCTTTGAAGGGGGAAAGAAAGCAAAAGGAAGCGTCCCTTCCACGCAGTAACATTCCCAGGGATTAACGTGGTACAGGCTCAGCAGGCAGGGATTAGATAGCACAAGAACAGGGGAACTGCTGGAGTGCAGCACGAACTTCTTGAACACAGAGAAAGCTCTGCCCAGAGAAGTTCTGGATGTTCCATCCCAGGCTGGATGGAACCCTGAGCAACCTGATCTAGTGTGTGGCACATCCCTGCCCGTGGCAGGAGGTAGGAACTGGATGGTCTTTAGGGTCCCTTCCAACCCAAAACATTCCATGTATCTGATGGCATCAACCTTTCTGAACTGCCAGAGAAGCTGATATCACAAACTTAAGGCAGCATCTCTTTAATCAAAAATAAAACTTCTTTGGGAACATCAGAATCATGAGCACAAACGTTTTAAGTAAGATATTCATGGTTTTATTCTCCCTTAATATCTCACTGATGGACAGTGACCAGTGTCTTCCTCTGCCCCAGCTGCTGTTTTCAGTCACTCACAGAGTAGCAAAGCTTTGTCATGTTCCTGTAAGGAACGAGCTGATTTCTCTAAGGCTTGGAATCTTGTGTCTCCCGTGTGTCTTTTCAGCACACAGCCCAAGGGAGAGAAGAAGGTGGAAAAAAACAGGATAAACACATTCAGGGAAGGAGTGGAAAGAACAGCCAGGAATTACATATCCATCAGTTCCATTTCAAGAAAAAAATGGGAACACAGACAATTTGAAGGCATGAAGGAGTGGAGAAGGTGATGAGTAGCAGTCAATGTGAGTTTGGCAACAAGTTGTATCACATCATATTTCTTTTATGAGGCAGCAGGTCCTATGGATGGGACTTGGCAATGGACATTGTCCTTCCTGACTTTCATAGGAATTCTGATGCTTTTATATGATATTTAAAGGCAAATTATGAAGGCATCACCCAGATTAAGCCAACAGGGAAAGGCAAACAGGTCAAATAACTTTTCTGTGGGTGGCCATCAGTGCTTTGACATGAAAATGGAGCCATGAATCAGGAGTGATTCATGTGTGCCTTGGGGTCAGCACCATTCTGAGGTTTCAGTCACAACCTTGGCAGAACAGGGCAGGATCACCGAGCCCACAGGCCTCAGACCATGCTCAGACAGACTGACAGCACAGAGCAGGCAGCCTTCCTACTGTTTTTCCACTAAATCCACCTTAAAATGATGGATCAAGGTGTGTTTCATTAGGGCCAAGTGCGAATCAACACAAGAAGGAAAAATCAGCGATACAAACCAGGTGCAGAGGCTCTGTGAAAATGCACTTAGGAGTTATAATAGATCAATATCATCCTATTGTAAGACTGGCAAATACACAGAAAGTGCACAAAGAAGTAGCAGGATCTTCAAATAAATCAAGTACTCCTGCTGTTATCAAGGCTTGTAAGTCTCCTCCACAATAAGGCGCCCACTTTGGGATGCCCTGGATCAATTAGCAACACAGGAGGAAAGCACTAAAAAAAAAATTTAGTGGCGTCCAAATCAAGTTCTGTGAAGAAAGTTCAAAGGAGTCAGAGTTGAGAGAACCCACAGAACAATGACCAAGCAGGAATCTGCCAAAAGTCACAAATGCAGAAAGCTGCTACAAGAAGTAATTCTACAACTAAGTGCAAGAAGCTACAAAAACACTTCAGCAAGATCAGTTTCAACGTGGCATCAAGGGCAAAAACAGTCTAAAATAAGGACTGTGGTGTGCTGGAGTAAGTTTGCATCTTTTGGAGAGGGGGCCCTGGGAAGGTGTAAGAACAGGTTAGAAAAATACAGGATTGACAAACTGCAGAAGAGGGGGGAGAGGATGATTAAGCTCCCTCTTGAGTGTGAGGCCTGGTCATCGCAAATCACGAGTGACTGCAACGCTCCACGTGTATTTCCCTGCAAGCCTGATTTCCCAGAGCTGCTTGGCTTCCAATCAGCAACGTCCTCAAACAGCTGCCCAGCAGAAATAGCTCTAAAAGTTCCACTAAAACCCGTGGTTAAATCCGTGCTGCTTCTGAGAGCAAATGCCATGTCCTGGCCACCCTTCCCTCCCACACAATAGCCTCAGGGACCTGTTGCCAAGGTGGATGCCACATGATTCCAGAGGTTCCCTTTTCTCCCACAGCAATGCCAGCAGCCTTCCTGCTGGGAGCAGAAAGCCATGCTCCAGGCTGGGGCTCAGGTGCCCGACTAAGAGACCTTATAACCAGGGTCCAACTTGTAATTTGCTGAACTGAGACTAAAAATCCACTGCAAAGACCTTATGCCAAGTATTCCAGCCTCATCTGCAGCAGGCAGGATGGATTTTCATGGCTATGAGTTTGTTCCCCATAAAGCTGGAAAGGAGTATCTTGTTTCCTTTTTCACTGATGACGCTGCACTTCAGTTAACCTTGAGGGCTGTTGTTTGTTTGGCTTGAAATTAAGTTTCTGTATCAGCTCGCATTTAAAAAGCACTTTCTGATAGAAAAGTCAAGCACATGAGTTAAGAACATCAGATACAGACAACGCTGAGCCTAAAAATTGGTTCACTCTGCATTTGCATTACAATCCAGCTTAACCCTGTGATGCTCTCCCAAAGGATACCTTTTTTCCCAATGCATAGGATGGTTATTGCTTACTCAAGACTACTCCTTCAGCTTTCTTACATTGTTATTGTAACAGACAGCACTTCAAATTCTGATTAATTTTGGGGCCCCTCTTTGAAACTAACAGCACCTGCTTTTGCAAAATAATGTTGCGCAACGACTTCTGAATCCACAGAAAAGCAAAGCCCTCAAGCAAATCACACCTGAGGTCTCTCCCATCAGGCACCAGAATAAAACACCTAATTAATGACCATCTAAGAAAAACAATTTGCTTCACATCACATGGCAGCTCTGTTACAGAGGCAAGACCAGAATTCAATTATCCAGCAGAAGCATCCAACTGCTTTAATCACACACCACCCATTTTCTTCTGACAATCCCTCTGGCTCACTGGCTTCATCCATTCCAAATTAAGCCTGCACTCAAAAGACAAGTTTCCTTTGTCATACAATTAACTCCTCTCTGAGATCCAACCCACCTTCTGAACTGAGCAGGGGTTCCTTGGAGAAAAATAGATCTGGTGAACTAAAATAAGGCTGTATTACTTATATCCATTTTTTGTATATTTGCAGCACACCTCTGCCTTGGCAGCAATGGGGGGAATGAGTAACTCCTGTCTGGGATATCTGGTAGGTAGTTTGAATCAGACATAATTCCTCCTCCTCCATAATGTGAGCACTCAGATCACAGGGCAAACCAACTGCTCAGCTTTGCCCAGTCTCTCTGGGGCTGGTGACTCTCAGCACAGGCTCAAAGAGGCAAAGAGAGGCTCAAACTCTTTGAGGGCGGAGCAGTCACTGAAATTGGGAAGGCTGAACACTGTTTTTCTAAAGGCTCCTTGGCTCCAAAGCCTCTGCTCCTGCAGCACTCAGGCTCTGAGGCTTTACAAAGAATCACAGCAGGACGCGGAGAAGAGAAACAGGCTTTTCTTAGCTCCTTCCTAGAACTATTTTTCCCATTTGGGCTTGAATTTTCCCAGAAATATCAGTCTAATGCAGACTCAAACAATACTTTCGGGCCCCGCTGGCTTTATCTGTCAAATTTATTGAAGACAAGGTTCTAAGAATGGAAAGTATGAAGCAGCCTTGAACAGGGGCCTCCAGCCTGTGTCTACAAGCAAGTCAGGCCTCCAATTGGCCTCCAGGTCCTTGCTCTTTCTCCTGCCATGCTCCAAGAAAAACATACTGCAAGTTTTCCTTGTGCTTGGTATCTGTTTTACAACAGTCGTGGGATTGAGCTTCGTCAGTCGCTGAATCTCCATGTACAAAACCATCTTGCTCTCCTTTACTTGGAAAGCACTGGACACTTTTTTGTATCATCCTGATTTCTAATGTAGCCCATTTAAGAGCAGCAAAGTTCTGGGTATGATTCCTGCAGTGTTCAAGGAACAACATTTTAGCTTGGTACATGATCTGCTGTGCTTTAATAGCACCCATTTTTCCTTAAGTACACAACTTGGAATTCAACTTGATTTTTATTTTGACCATTGTTTTCTCTTTAAAAGCCTACAGCTGTAAACTATCACCAGAATCTGAGTGAGAAAGACAACACCCATGCCACCAGAAAATTTTACACCAACAAATGACACCTTTATACAACTTTAATCTCTTAAAGCACAGACAAAACTCCACGTGCTCTGGGGATCTACCCTCCTTTACATACAGTGCCAGGGCTATTAATCCACAGTCAGTGAAAAAGATTTACACTGATCAGAAAACCCTGACCTGACTAAAGGGGTTTAAGTGATTCCAAGCAGAATCACAGTTAAAGAGAACTGGATCTGCATTTGTGGGTAGAGGAGTTTCTGGCACACAGCCTGTGGCTACTAAAACAGGCACCCCTGCAATACTTGTTACTTGCAGGCATCTACTTCACTTTAGAATAATAAAAAAAAAGTGAAATAAAAATATAATCCTATTAGCATCCCTAAAATTCACAGCAATGGAATGAAAATCTGGGGGTATGTTCCTACCATCAATCATTCATGCTACTTTAAACAAAATTGGTTACTAAGGCCAAAGTAAGTTTCAAGAACAGTCTGTTTGTTTTCCTTGGCATCCAACTCCAAACAGCTGAACAGACTTGTCTAACTAAGTTAGAAGGAATTACTTCTATTACAAAGCAAGCAAACCTCACCACAAGGGGAAACTCTGTTTGTAATGGTATATAACACCACCCACACCTCAGCCCAGAAAACATGAAGGTCTCGTCTCCAGGAGAACTATTGCACAGGGTTGGGGATAAAACTATTCAGCTTGGTCCTTTCCAAATTTAACAGATGCCCAAGGAAGAGGGGAAAATGGTCAGGAATTGCTTCCCTAAAGATCTGCCACACTGAGAATCCTGCTGCAGCCAGCACGGAGCACATCAATCACCTTTGATACTAACCAAGACAATCTCAACTACAAATAAAGGCAGAGCATGGAGGTGTCTGGGCTGAGAGACACAATCAAACTGGTGCTTGAAATTCGATATGGAATCCAAAAAGCCTGCGTCAGTCCTTTGGAAAGCACAAGAGAGCTGTTTGAAGATGCAATGCCAGAGCAAAAAGCCAACTCGATGTGATAACCGGAAGGTAAATTGACGTCAACTGGAAATACATCCAGTCAGTACCAGCCCAGCAGCTGGCTCAGGGCCACAGCCCTGCCAGATCTGTTCCAGGGCAAAAAAGCTTTGGAAGTAAAAGCTTTATGACCAGCACAATTAATAATAATAAAAAAAAAAAAAAGAACAAAACCCCAAAAAAAAAGTGTACCAAAAACCGTGAAATGATTTTTGGAGCTTTAATTCTGCTGAATGGTTTGTGTTGATCCGACAAACCAGCACAGCAGACAGAAGCTATTGGATTTTGTTTGGATCAGATATTAGGCCTGCAGAGAAAAGAATCCACAATATATTCACTCAGCTGGACTGAGCTATCTAAGCTCACATGTGGGATCATTGATGTCCAGAACACCAGAGTGCTCTCTGCAAACGGGTAAATCTTGTTCAAACATTTTATTCTGTTTCTATCTTGTAAGATAAAGCTATTAGATTCCCCCAAAATCTCCAAGGAGCCCATGCAGGCAGGTAAATTCTTCATTCTTACAAGTTGGACAAGTTGAACACTGTGCACTGAACTGGGAGAATGAAATGTAGAATATTAAAAGGTTTTCTTGTGCCCAACGTGCAGCGTCTACAGCAGCTCCCTCGGTTTGTGACAAGAGGCAGCAGAAAAGAGGAGACACCTTGCTGATCACACCACAGAGGTTTTTTTTCAGGGAATAAAAAGGTCCAGCCAGCCATGAGATGCAAGATCTCTTCAGGAGTAACTTGCCAAAGAGAGACAGGCCACCAGCACACAAGAGTGACATGGGAGATCAGAGAACACAGGACAGGGTCTTACAGGAGTGGGAGGGAGCAGAAGGAGACAAAAAAGCATCAGAATGGGGGTTTGTATGTTGTGGGTTAGTACAGGTTCAAAGGAGAAGAAGAAACCTCAAATCCTGTGTCCAGTTCTGGGCCCCTCACAATAGGAAAGACATTGAGGGGCTGGAGCATGTCCAGAGAAGGGAATAATGCTGGGAAAGAGTCTGGAGCACAAGTCTGATGAGGAGGGAGCTGGGGGGGCTCAGCCTGGAGAAAAGGAGGCTCAGGAGGGACCTTCTGGCTTCCTACAACTCCCTAAAAGGAGGGTGGAACCAGATGGGGGCTGGTCTCTTCTCTCAAGTAACAAGCACCAGGACAAGAGGAAATGGCCTCAAGTTAAGATTAGATATGAGGAAAAAGTTCACCAAAAGGGTTGTCAAGCAGTGGCACAGCTGCCCAGGGCAGTGGTGGAGCCCCCATCCCTGCAGGGGTTTAAACAGAACATACAGACATATTGGATCAGAAGTTTATAAAGGTTGACCAGAATTTTTGACAAATGTGACCAGTTCCAAGATCCTGATAAGAACACACTTTTTTTCATAATTCTAACTCTCCAATTCTATACTATGCACTGTCTCCCCCAAAAAGCTTTCAGTGTCTGTATAATCTTTTCTTTATCTAAAGTAGCAAGTTAAAACCACCAGATTAAGTGATTTAATCCAGGGACTCAGCATGGAGTAGAAATGCCCATTCTCCTATCATGATGTTATAAAAGGAGCTGCTGAATGACTCCCAAAGTCATTAAGGCAAGAAGACAGGAAGAACTATGGAGTTTTCCCCATCTCCCCCTAGGAAACTGAAATCTGGCATATTTTTCCATATGGAAATTAATGACAAGGTCAAATCAACCACTTTATCTGTCACTTCTTGCTGTTTCTTTAATCCGTTTTGTAAAGTGACACGTAATGCGGTGCTGGAATCAAAACAGGAAATGGGAACAAATTCCTGGAATAAATAAAAGAACATGCCTACTGGATAATATTCAAAAGGCAGAGGAAATAAGATTTTAAGGGTAGCAAGCAATGTATATACAGAAATTACTTCCAGAAATACTGATCATCTCAGGAAAAACCTCCTTCCCCCTCGCTGGAGCTGCTGAATATTGACAAGCCAAAAGGCAGCATGAATAAGTTTCTACTCATTTTCTACCACACAACCAGCTATAGACTTGTGACATTTCAGAGAGTTTGCATTTCAATTAAAGCTCCCAAAATACACACCAGTATGCTGGAATTAAAACAAAGGCCTCCTCTTCACCTTAGGAGTACAAAAGCTATTTTATCTGGACCCGCAGTTAAATGACTGTTTCTAAAGCAGGATGAACTTTAGTGGGGAGAAATACATGATAAAGCGCTGGACACCTGTAGAGCTTTTAAAAACTGAATAAAAACAAGGTTTAAGAGGCTCAAGATTTTTACTGAGAACAGTTTAGATTTCTTTCAGACAAGGATTTGTTGAGCCCTTACCTCTTTCGTCTCCTCGGGGTCCGAGTGATCCACGGTCACGTACAAGTCATTCTGCAGGTACTTCAGTGCACTAAGAGGGTCAGTCTGAGCTTTTTCTTCAAACCTGAAGAGACAGAAAACTTGAGCACAGGCCATTTCCTTCAGGACTAAGTACTACCAGTTCTACAGAGAGCAAAACTCGTCTACCAAAACCAGCATGTCCAAAGAAAACCATGTTAGCGGCAGCTCAGCCTGTATTTGCAGGAATACAGACTGAAACATGGAGGAGGATTTTTGGGGGGGATGTAAAAGAGTTACAAGAGCAAAGCATCACACTCTTACTAAAAATATTCAAATGCATAGGTACAGCAAGTTCTTAATGCACATATATAAAACACTTAGTCAAGTTTGTTTGGTTTGTAAGGTGTGAGTAGCACCTCAACGTGAGTAGAACAGTTCAGACACAGGAAAGTCTTGAGCACTTGAGGGATATCAATAACCCACCTCTGGGAAGAGCACAGCTACCTAAAAATCCTGTTCACCACCATTATTTCCTCATTGTCTTTCAACAAACAGAAACTGTAACTTCTGTGAATTCCCTGAAAAGCTTAATAGAGCCCAGAGAAAATGATTTTGGGCTGAATGTCCTCAGTGAGCCTAGAAAGGATGAGGTTTAAAATGATCTTTTCCCTTCTTCACCTATGCACCCAGTGCAGCATCACACTGTCATCCTCTCATATTGTTATTTTTTTAATTTGGGTCATTTCCTTGGCTGTTTATATCACAGTGGACGTGTGTAGCCCAAATTTTGAAAGTGGCTAAAGATGCAACTCCAGCCAAACACCCATCACACCTCGGCTGGGCAGGTTTGGCTCCCCCACAGGGAACCCGAGAATGGGAGCATGGTGCATAAACCCCAAATTTCTGCCAGGCAATACACAGCAACACTTCCTCTGAGTGCAATTTAAGCAAGTAAAAACAAATAATCCAGAGCTGTCCCTAGAGGCTGCACAGCTGCATTTCCATACCACCACATCTGGGTTTAATAAGCCTCCCAGATAACTGGGCAAGGCTTTTGTTAATTTTTGTAGGTATTCACATCTACTGTGTGGCTGATCTTTAAAAGGCCCCATCCAGCCACAGTGGTTGTGAGTGGAGTGCAGAAATTTTCTTGCAGCCTCAGAGGTAAAATACCATCAGGACAACTCGACCTCCCAGCTCTTGGCAGAACCTGATAACAAAGTATTCTCCCCAGGAATGCAGGGAGAGCTATTTATTGGCTTCAAATAATTTGCTGGGTCTTGAAAGGCTGCTTTCTGCTGCAATTTCTTCACTAAGGCAACACCCTAAGCTTGATTTTGAAAAGCTGTTGCCCTAAATAGCAAATACAAGGCAGCTCTGAAGCATCCAGAGTGCAGGAAGCAGCGCTGCGTAGCTGAATTCTGCCTAAGTGAGCTCTTTCAGGAGTTTCTGAATGAGAAACTCTGATGACCTCACCACAGTTGAGTCTCAGATGTGCAAAGGCATCCAGCCCCCAGACTTCATTAGCATCCTTGTGAGCTGTTACTATCTCCTAGCACAGTGTTTCCAAAACATACTCCATTTCCTTGGGAGGTGACAGCACCAAAACACATGTTGATGTGCAGCAGAGTGAAAAGGGAATCTAAAAATTCCCCGTGACTCCCCCCACACCACAGTTTTCTAGTTTTAGAATAACATAGTCAAAGCAGAACGAAGTTAATTTTGTAGTTTAGTTCTGCCCTGCTGCTTTTTATTAAAATAATTTAAAAAAAGAATCGAGAAACCTGCAGACCATCATAGCACAGAATCATAGAATGGTTTGGGTTGGAAAGGACTTTGAAGATCATCTACTCCATAAAACCAATAAAATGACATTTCCCAAAATGGTAAAAGATATTTCAAGTTTCATCAACCCTAAAAAAAAAAAAGAAAAAAAAAAAGAGAAAAAAGACACATGGTAAACAAAATTACAAACCACCTTTGTTTCTATACCTGTGCTTTCTTATGAGGTATTTGCAGTGTCTTAGCAGGTATTCCTTTGAAGGTCGACAGAGCTTCAGAGACCAGAAATCATCTAATCTCATCTTTGGAGAGCAGGATTTACCAGGATTCCCTCCAAATAAGTAATGAACCTAAGGAAATGAGAGGCAGACCAAAAAGTTGATTGTTTGTGTACATGCACTGAACAAGGACAAGTCACTATGTTCAGCAGCTTTGGAGAGGTTTATTCTTGAGGGAGAAATTCTGCCTTTTAGTCAAGTTGCTCCATCTTTTCATTAGCCTCATTTTGTCCCTTAGGAGATGAAGACAGTTCTCTTAAACCACTTACATTTGAAGACAATAAAAAAGCTGCACTGTTAGAAGCTACCTCTAGCAGATTCCTGAGATATTTATAAACAAACATCCCAAACCCACACATGCTCTTTCTTTAGGAAAAACCTATGAGCATGATGGATCCTTAAGCACCAAGTGAGTGGGAAGTCCTAAAGATGCTCAAAGTAGTGACAGCAAGCCCAGTCCAGCACAATCCTGGGATATGACCAATGTCCCCACATGTCCCATAAATTCTAAAAAGCTTTATTTTGACCTGTCTATCTCTGAAATGAAAGACCAGACTTACAGAGAGAGGCAAATTTCCAGAAGAGTGAAAGTGCTACAAAAAGGACTGTTTATTTCTTCACTGTATTTTTCTTCCCATCGTTTGGTAATTTCAGATTCTGAACTGTTGATATTAAACATGCTACAAAGGATCTTCAAATACTGAGGTTTAACAAGTCCAACAGGCTACCTTTCCCCACAGCTTTAAAAATAATCACTCAAAACAATGTATTCTGCATCCCACTGCTGTAGGCTCTCCTTATTTATATCAGAGGAGTTTAGAAAGGTCATTGGAACAGAGGTTTCTAAAAATAAAGACTCTTCAAAACAAGCACATCAAACAGCTCTTCAGATAAAGCTGGGTAACTGCAATGATTTAGCAACCTTCAGAGTAACTTATAAAATACTACTCTCAGTCTCAGGGTACCTTGCACTTAGAAGTAAAGGCAGAGCAGTATTTACAGTCAGTATTACAGTCTGTGAAGACAATAAGCAATGCATGTTCTCCATACAGAATTTGCCCCTATTCCTCCTTCAAATCCCCCTTATTCCCAAAGTTTTGGGCTAGTTGGGTTTCCCAGATTTGACTGCCATCCCATGGAGTGCAAGACTAGAATATATTTCTGTTCTTCAATTCAGATTAAAAAGAATTTCTAGAAAGAATTTAGGTGCAAAATATCTGTGAAAGGTTCAGTTAACGAGTTAACAAATTTATGAACATAATCTGTGGGTTTTTGCTTTACTGTTTAATATGCATAAACCCCTAAGTTTACTAAGCAGTCAGGTACACTGAAACCAATTTTAAGTCTATTTAAGCATGAATGTGTCTGATACTGCTAAACAATGACAGTTGCTTCTGACATGCAGGGCAAAGTCAGGCACCTCTGGTACAGAAGATTCTTAACTGAGATTAGTTCATTCCAACTTTTCCTACAAGTGCTGGTAACTGAGACCATTTAGTCACTAACAGATTGTGAGATTAAACCCCTGAGGATAATGAAGGAAGATCCATGTGTTTTAAAGTGTGAGAACAGCTCTCGTGTCTGCTTTGTATTGACATAAAAAGCAGCTCAGTATTTTATTTCAAAATATGGTAAGTTAAACGAAAGTTACTCACCATATTAGTCCGAACATTAACACTAAACAAAAAAACCTACATTCATTGTACCATCTTTGAGGGAAGAACTACATCTTAAGAGCAGTAAGATTAAAAGTCATGTATTTATCTGGACCCTCATACCTTGTGCAACTCATCATAGACCAGCTGATGGGCAAACCTTGGGCAGGGCTCCTCTTCCTGAAGGCTTTTACCTGGGTTCTCTTTTGCTGCTTGGTCATTCTTATAGACACATGACCTGAAACACAAGGCAATAAATAATGGTTAGTAGGACTTAGAGGCACCAGGAAAAGTTGCTGAAAGGCTGTAAGGTACAAATGGTGTACAATACCAAAGATTTTCTTATTTCTCTACTACATGTTGTCCTCTATTATCCCATCCCCATTTCTTAGCTCTGCAAAGAAACCCATCCAACAATCAGAGGTCACCTTGGCTGAGCACAGTCCTCAAGCCAAACAGAAAAAAATTCTGGGAAATTATCTGTCACGAGCTTTGAGAGTATCTTTAGATGTTACATTATCTGCCCACAGAATTGTCAGCATGAAGCATTTTTTATTATGGAGAAAAAAATATCGTGGACCCAAAGCTTTAGACCATGGATTACTGCAAAGCTGTAGTCAATCAATCAATCACTTATTTCCAAGCAGACTTAAGTTGTAACTGAAAATCCACTTTTAGAAAACAACATTCACACCCCTCAAAGTGATTGACCCCCACAATAGAAGAGACCTCAAATACAAAAACTCTGCCAGCTGTGGAAAAGGACAGTGGAAACCAGAACACGGCAAACAGACCAGGATATCTTTTCTCAGAATAGTGGATATACCATGGACACTTCTCACCCAACATTCACATGCACCAGTTTCCTCAGTTTCTAATAACTGGCACCATGTACCAGTTACCAACTCTACCAGCATTATCAACTTACCTTTGAGTCAATTTGCTGCACTGATGATGAATCCTGGCCTTGAGCACTTCCTACAGGAAAAGCCTTTTATAACTGCTCACTTCCCCTTGTGCCCTCCACCTGGCTCCAATAATTCACATGATTTCTCTCCCTCATTTGGGAGATTATTGCCATGGTGTCTTTAAAGACTATGGGAAAAAGAGGTGCCTCAGGGGAACTTAGTTGTCATCAACATCATCATTCCAGGGTCAAAAGAGGTTACAAATCCTTGGGAGACAGGACTGCTTTCCAAAGAAAGTCAGTGTAGAAGTCAGAATTTATGACTTACCAGCTGTTCCTCACGATGTCATAAATCCAGAATGAATTCCTTACATTCTCTTCCCGCTTCTCCTTGTCTTTACTGAGCCCTGACAAGACATGGATTTCGTTCAGTTCCGGATCAATGGTGGCCCTTTGAGTGAAACCTGTCATTGGAACTGACAAAAGAGAATAAAAGTTACATGCTAGAAACAGTGGAGGACTCGGGAAGGGATCCAAGCATCAGGCAAATGCATTTCCCTCTCCTTGCAATTCAGCAATATCATCCAAAGGCTGAATCCTTCCCTGCTAAAGCCAAGTCCAGTGCAAACTCTCCTTTTCCCTTCTTATCTGTGACTCATGGAAGAAAAAAACCCAACATTCTGTGTGCTACTGTTTCATAGAGAAAGATATGGAGAGAGCTGTTTGTGAGACTACCAGCTCAGAAATGAGGATTAAGCTGCCTAAACACAGAGCTAAATGACCAGATGACCCTTGCAAATATGAATGGAGTTATTTTATTATCTCATCCATAAAAGGAAGCATTGATTCCAAAAAGCTTAACTGCAAAAGCTGGGAAACTCCAAAACATTCAAGATGAACTCATGACCACAAGGCTCATGCCCCTGCAATTGCTTCCTCCAGGGCAAAGATATCAAGGAAGATTTTTGTATTTTCTAAATAACTGTGGTGCAATTACCAAACTATTCTTCTGTTCCACCTTCGGATTCAGAGATATGGTGAAATCCTGTGGATTCCAACAGTTTTCATCATAATTCCCCGAAAAAAAGGTCAGCAAATTTGTTTGGCAGTCCTTTTTGTTTGTTGTATAATTCCCCATTTCCTGTTTCCCTAGGCAACCATCCTCCCAAAATGTATTTGGGAAGGGCACGTGACCGTTGTTTACAGATCCTGTTTGTCTCCTTTCCCTTTCTGGGTCAGTTTACAAAGGCTGGTGAAGGTTCCTGGCCTTCGGTCAAGATTTTGGCATGAAAAATTCTCAGAACTCTCCTATTTTGCAAATTCTTCCTTGCAATTAAACTAAACTGCACCCAGGGCCTAGGAAATGAGCCCTAAGCTAAGAAACTGTTTCATATTGCTGTTTTAGAAGACACAAAATGGTATTTTGGAAGCCCATTCCGTAACAGGCTTCAATCTCATACTTCAGCCTTTTCATTTTCTAGGCCTGGAAAGTAATAAACTAATTAAGAAATTTTGAGTAGAATTTGGTTTTCTGCAGCTTAAGGCTCTCCTGAAGCGTTTGGCCACACCACAAAACCAAGCATTTCTTTAGAAAAAATTAAAAATGGTTCTTACGTAAAATTAAGTAGAATCTGGAATATATTCAGACAATTCTCAGTGTCCCATAGACAAAATCCTTCCCTGAGGTTTTAAAAACCTGCCTAGTTCGACCTCAAATTTTGCCACAGAGTTTTAAAGGAAAATTAATCTGGTTTTTCTCTGGGTGGCAGAGAAAAAAATAAAATCAGGGAATAAGGCTGGCACAACAGTGACTACACACCCTGTGTTTTACCTGTAAAGACAATAATTTATAATTATGTCTTTTTAATAAGAAATGAGGACTGAAAGTCAGCCCATAAGGCAATTGAGAATGAAGACAATTATAGATTAAATATTGCCAATTTTTGAAAAGTATCATGTAATATGCTGCTTCCATAGTCAGGGACTAAACTGCTGACCCAAAAGGATTCAATTCAAGGCCTATTTGAGACATTTCTGGCAGCAGAGCCATCTAAATTTGATCAGCAATGCTAATGTAGATGGAAAATGTCTTTGCAACCCTATCTGCTGCTTTGAACATTTGAGACCATGCCGGGAATATCAGGGAAAAAAAAAAAAAACAACAAACCCACACAAACCTTCAGAGCATTAAATACCTCAGGCTCATTGAAATGAAAATTATTATAATCACGAGGAAGACAGTCCCTCCTTACCACTGATACCAAAAGCATCTGAAACTTGTCTGTGGAAGTCCCATCCCTCCTCCTGAAATGTTGTTAAATAAATGAATGTTGTATCTCGTTTATGCTCGATTTCCTGAAGCCGAAATTATTATTTAAATAATGAAGGAGGGAAAAGCTGCCAAAGTTCAGTGCTGCTGGTTTTTTCCCCCCCTCTTGATACTAAGAACAGAATTCATCTGCAGCAACTGCAATCAAACCTCAATTCAAGTAATTTCAGGCTTCCCTCAGTCTCTTCTGGACTTTTAGAAATGCAGAATGTCTACAAAAATAGCAAAAATATAAAACCTTACAGTTACTAAGGGCCTAAGACAAGGAGCAACTTACATAAACTCTGTGACCTATCTAAGCAACTGTGTAGAAACCATATTTAAGCAGTGCCTTAGGCTGGAAAAAGTTGACATCAAGTCTTCTGCAGAGGAAGACAAAAGTAGAAAGTTCCATGTAATATGATTAAAAACCCCACAAGACAACATGAATTTGGTAAACAAGTCCCTGAAAATAAATAGAAAATAAGACAAGATACTACACGGTGAGCAGGAGATGCTGTGATGTTTTAAACCCAAACAGAAAAAGATGTTTTCCAAGGAAGTCTGATCCTTGGCAAGAGTAAAAGGGCTCCATAAAATCCTCAGGACTGAAATACTTCCACTAGAGGGTAAGAGAGGTTCATCATCTGCAAGTGCAGCAGGCTGGCAGGAAATGCTGGATATAATTCAATGACTGCAGTTGGAGTATTAGAGAGGGACACGGGCTGGAAACGTTGGAAAAATACTTGGGATATTTAGGTAACAAAATGTACGTCTGGAAGGGAATTTAACTCACCCAACAAAATTGAACTTATAAAAGTGAAGCTGCAACAGTGGCAGTAGCTGACTGCTTACAGGGCATTTTGGTTCATTTTAGGATTTGGAGAAAAAAAAAACCCTAAACAACAAGGGGTGAGGAACCAGAGCCCCACATGATCTGCTGTTTGTGATGTATTAGATGCAAGGGGTGAATGAAGTGGTAGGAATGGCTCCATGGAAGTTCCCTCACTTCTGCTTCTTCACAGAGATGTAAGATCAGATTTGGAGCAAACCTCCACTGATTCCACACCTGTCAGGGCACCTCTGGGGTCAGCTGTGGGCAGCCAGCTCGAGGGATGAGGCAGTGACCAAGGACTGAGGTCTGCTTTAAACATTGGTCCGTGTTTACACAGCTTTAACTTGGCTCCTATGACAACAGATCACTGAATGAAAAGCTGTAGAGAGAAATCACTAAACACAATCCCAAAAAGTCTAGTAGATGGCAAATGCTTTTCCTGTGCCACTGCCTATTTTTCCCCTTTAATCTTATTAAGCAGCCCAAGGTAGAAGGGCAGTAACTAAGTGAAAATCAGAAGTCTGAAGCTTCATAGCATTTTAATTTATTCTTATACAGTAAAAATCAAAAGCTCACGGCCTCAATATCTGAGAACAATATTCAGCCACACAGGCCTTGAGTTAGCAGCCAGTTACATAAACAGGCAATAATTCCTGAGCAAGCTTCCGTGAGGTGCTGTGGAGCTCTGTGCAATGTAATTTCCATTTAGATATAACACATGGGAAAAGCTTTTCTCCGAAAGCGACACCTAATCGTGCAACAGCCACGTTCCCACTACCACAGTCCCTCTGTACAGGCATTTATTAGATCACAGTGATCATTTCAGAAAGCTGAATATTTTTTTGGCTCATGTGTGCAAACAGCCACAGTTGTTTCTAGCACAGTGTTGGCTGCTGCCAGTATTGAAGCAAGAAAACAGCTTTTACACAGAGACAGAGCTTGCAAAGCAGGAAATCGGAGTTCATGGAATCCTAGGATGGTTTGGGCTGGAAGGGACCTTAAAGACCACCCAGTTCCCATCCCCTGCCACGGGCAGTGACACCTTTCACCATCCCAGGTCCTGTCCAACCTGGCCTTGAATACTTCCAGGGATGAGGCAGCCACAGCTTCTCTGAGCAACCTAAAATGGAATTAATGGTTTCACAGATGTTCTCATGGCAGCAGACAGAATTTTGGAAAGGAAAGCTCATCTCTCACACTGGAGGGAACGCTGTGGCAAGTTTTTAAACACGCTTTGAAACGCGGCAATGGCAAAAAAATGTTATATAAATTTACAGTCTATAGACCATGTCTGAAGGATTCATGAAGGGTAATTAAAGGAAGTGAGTTAACTGACAGCCTTTTAGTGCCACCTGAGTTACAAAACCCTCAGAACATGTGATGCCAATCCCACTGCAAATGACTCGCAAGTGTCTCCCTCCTTGTGATGCCTCGTGATTACAAAATTGGGAGAAGGCTCCATCACATGGACCTTGCAGTTCATCACAACCTGGCACTTCCCAATGGATGAATTTTTAAAAAAGTGGTAGGTCTGCAAATTACTCCATGGCACTCCTTGTAATTCCTATAAAATGGAAGCAGCGCCTCCCCTGAACTCTAATGTTGAGTGACAGCACACAGGCCAGCTGTTGACACAGCAAGATAATGATTATCCTCTTGGATTCTTCCTGATGAGACTGCATCTGGCAGCCTGCCAAGGAGCAGCTAAGGAGACCATCCGAACAGTTTGGCTGTCATGTTGCCAAAGCAACAATCCAATGTCCAGTGCTCAGTTCTCTCTGAGTTTTTGGAAAAACCAGGTCAGTCAGTAAATCTGACTGGAATCCTGAGCTGTGGGATCTCTGCAGGGCATCCGTGGGATTTGAGGACTGTCCACTCTCTTCCTCACCTTCACTGGCAGAGGAAAGGATTTTGGGACTGAGAAGCATCTCACAAGATGAAAGCACACACAGTCCCTCATGAAACAAGGTGCTTCCATGGCAAGGGATGTGCTGGCCATGGCAAGGTAGATCTCACCTGAGCACAGGCAAAACATGTCAGCTGTCACAAACAGGTGATCAAAACAGAACATTCCAGCTGTTTGGCTGAGCTGGATCCTGGCCATGCTGCTGTGCTGTTTTGATTCATGTTTTTCTGACTTTGCCTTGTTTTAAACCACGATTTCCTGGGCTGAGCTGTGTCGCCTCTGTCCGTGGTACTTATCCATAAAATTCCCCATCCATTAGGTGCACAGCTCTGTATCTGGAACAAGCACCTGCCCAGCAAAACACTCAGGATCTTCACTGTTAGCTAAAAAACTACTTGTAGATTGCCCAGAGAAGCACTCCACCATTACAAAGAGCCACAAGAAGGTTTAAGGCTTGTTCACATTTGACTTTGGAAGCTACTTGATGCCAAGGAATAAAAGATGATGTGCATTTCTGTGCAGAAGGACACTCTCCCTCTGACCAAGAGCTCTGAGTCAAGGGCCAGAGGGGATTATCACAAGAACCTGGACCACAGTGTTCCCATTAGCTCCCTTAGACATGGAATGACTGTCCATGGTTAGTCATGGACTGCGCACTAAGCGAGTCAGAAATTGTCACTCCAGCCCTTGGGAGACACCTGAAGCTGGTGGCATCTCTAGACCCCCTCTGTACTTCAGAGGTACACTTCTGGAATATCTTTTTGCACATTGGTGGGGATTTTTTCTGTTGGTTGTGTGTTGTTTATGTGCTTTTTAAAGTGATTAAAAGCATAAAACTGCTCTGGAAGTGTGTCCATCAACACAAATGTTTCTGCATTTCCTCCAACCACGGCTCTATTTAACAGTACTAAGCTTCCTCCAGTTTCCACCACTACTGCCTTCCTTCAGATCCAACACATCATCACAGTTCCATGCCTAAATTTGCTAAAATTATGTTCTTTACTCCAAGTTAAGAAAATTTAACTGCTACTTATCACCCACTATTTTGAAACATGTCAGCCACACACAGAACTGGTTACAAGATCAGCACTGCAAGCAAAAACAAAAGCAAAGAAACACTAAACAGCATAAATATCTCACCCAGAAGATGAGACCATCAAAACCAACACGTCATTACCACAGTTTTATAGCACTGCAACAACTCTGTGTTACTGACAATCCGCAACGATACATTTTACTACTTTTAACAAAATCTTCTCACTACTCCAAGGAGATACTCAAACAAATGCACAATTAAGTTCTTTTAGAAAGGGTAAAAATCAAAATAGCTCAACTAAGAATAGAACTGAATGCCACATGTGAGCCAGGAACAAAATGTAATCATGGGACTTTATAGGAACATTTAGGTCAGGCATCCTCAACTTGACTCATCACACCGAGCAGCTTAAAACTTCACAGCGACCAGGCAGGGAATCACTTTGTTCAGACAGATCAAAATGGTGCATCAGTACCTAACAAGAGCACAATAAAGACTTGCTTTTTTCGGGTGAAAATAGTGCTGTCAACATTTGCTGTCTGAACGTAACAAGCATTTTGTTCCCTTCCCGTTAAAATGCAAATTATCCCAGCATTTCCTTTCAAAAGCAGTGGAAACGTTCAGATCCGTTTGTTTACTCTCTGCACACAGGAGAGGAGTAAACCAAGAAATCGACTCGTGAATTATGTCCAATGAGTCATTTTCTTACAAAAAAACCCCAAAAAATAATCTTCTATTCACCACTTCAGGGCCTGTGGGAATGGGGAGGAGGGCTAAAAATTACAGTCTCTTCTACTCAGCTGAGCCTTGCAGTTCATACACTCTGAAAAGCAGAGCTCAGTGTCTTCTCCAGCTGTTAAGACAAGCTCAGTATCTTTAAATCTGAAGCAGACACAGGTGTCAGCTTAAAGCCACATGTTTTAAGGCTTCTGGCTATGAAGAAATGTAGTTTGAAAAAGATCAAAATGGCAGAATGCTGGCAATTTCCTGGGGGGGGTGGGGGGGAATCAATTCTTTAAAATCTCTGAGGATAACAAACGGTGCGTGGGTGTGTGTGGAGCAGCATCAGGCAACACGCAGGCACCTGAATAAAGGAGACTGTCAACAATCCAAGCTGGTTCTTTCTTGGAAGCACTCAAGTAAATAAATGACTCCAGAGAATAAGAGCTTGGGTACTTTTCTCCCTTGTTGGCATAACTAAATTAACGAGCAAACAATAACTCGTAACCATCAATAATTCACTTCAAACGTTCAGCAAAATTACTTGCTAAAAATGAAGCCTGATCAGAAGAAGGAGGGCAGCCTAAATTCAAGATAAATTAGCTTCCTGGGATTTTGGTAACTGGGAGAAGAGAAAACAAGATCAGGACTGAATATAAACAATATTGAGAAATATCCCCACAGTGGTACACAGTGCGACTCCAATTTCAAATTCTGAGTTGTGTGATGAAAAATCAGGGTATTTGTAACGGGAAAATGATGTGTTTATACAAGCAGAAATAGTTTTTGGAAAAAAAAAAACATTTTTCTCTGTCATTTGAGGAGAAAAGGTATAAAATCTGTTCTTTATAGCTATGTTACAGGCCTTTTGGGTGTTTCTAAAATATTTCTGTCATACAGAACTCTGCCTGGGGTATACAGCTCCAGTGGTATGAATCAAACAGAGCTGAAGCCTTGCTCCCTCCTCCTGCCTTTTTTTGGCACTTCCTGATATTTGTTACAAATGTAACAGGTCTCATGGTTCTCCTCAGCTCCTGTCAGCCAAAAGAACTTCTATCCCTCCAATTCTGTCTCTGAGAATCCTCTCTGCCTTTCTGCATCTCAAACCAAGCAGATTATCTCTATTTTACAGTATCTTTCACTTAGTGAAAAGATTTGCTTTCTCATTTCCAGATTTAAAAGAAAAAATTTTTCAGGTTTTTGGTTTTGGTGTTTTGTTGGGGTTTTTTTGTCTTTGCTAGAGTTTCAAAGGAGGTATTTTTAATTCTTATTTTGCTCTTTGTTTTGTCTTTTTTTTTTTCTTTCTTTTGAGGTGCTATGTGCTTTTCATGCATCAATTATTTGTATTGGGCTGAAGGGGGTGAGTGTCAAATGACAGGAAGGACAGAAGAGCTGGCATAAGTTTAACCTAAATACTGTGGAGTTTACTTGGGTTTGGAGGGCTAGTTAAGGATGCCAACCTGATCCCACAGGACACTGGACCTGGCCTCTCACCTATATATTTCTCCTTTTACAATATTTCACCTTTCACAGCTTATTTCTCATTTGTACCAATGGAAAGAAATGATTATGTAGATTCTCCTCTTACCCATCCCTGAATCTTTCTTGGTGCCATCTGATATAATGTCCACGTGGTCACTGTCCACATCATAACTGAAGAAGTCATTCAAGTAAGTCTTTGATCTCTGGCCACCAAACACGTACAAGCAGCGATTTTTCTGGAATGAGGGGTGGGGGGGAAAGAAGAAGTCTTTACAAAGTTCAAGAAATTATATTGGTCAACTGTGACCATTAATATTTATCATAAAATCACAGACTGGTTTGGCTTGCAAGGGACTTTAAATATCACACAGTTCCCATTCCCTGCCATAGGCAGGGACACCTTCCATTATCCCAGGTTGTTCCCAAGCCCTGTCCAACCTGGCTTTGGACACTTCCAGGGATGGGGCAGCAATTAATGGATCAAAGAAGAATAGAGATGTTTCTTCTAAGTTTAAAATCACTGTAACTACTGTAGCCCTGCCTCGCCCAGCTTTAACTCCAGAACATTAAAACAACAATTCATCTTTCAAGTTTAATATTAAAGAATTAACAGTTCCTGTGTCTAAAACCCATCAGATCATAAGTTGGCTGTTAAAAACAGGACAGGAACAGGAGACAGACTGTAGGAGAAACCCTCCAGGTACCAGCACATTACGAAGCTCAGAACAGGCAAATGGCAAGCAGAAAGCCAAGAATAACAGTTTTATTACTTCTTCCAAGTTTGCCAAGTGGAAAGTCTGTAAGAGGCAGATTATTATTCTTTCAAATGGTTGAGAAAACAGAAAAGGACTTAAACTTCCACGACCTGTGCTTACAGAAACCAGTATTCTTACATTTCTCACAGGCACACACTGGAAAAATCCTCAGGTGCCTGTGCAGAATTTTGTGTGGCAATATGTTTTTCACCAGATTTTAAAGAGCTATTCAAAACCAAAATAAAATTGAAGGCTCTGAAAGCCCCGTATTCACTCTAAAAATTCTCATCTTTCATTGGAAAGGGAAAGAGAAACAAACTCAGTAATTTCTTCAAATTGGTGGTATCAGTAAATACTTGAATGTCACAACATTAATTATAATTCTCTTCTCTTGAATTCTCCTCTTTAATTCTCTTCTCTTAAATAAATATGTGGTTGATGAACATAGCTGGAAAGGTAACAGAAGGTGAGGTTTAATGCTTAATACTAAAAAAAATTGTATACACACCCCATCCCACCAACTCCTCTGCTTTTCCATCAGGCTCTGGATAAGTGCCCATTATTCCATCTGTGCCCAGCTGTCAACAGCTGCTCAGGACAACAAACTGCAGCTGAGTGCTCAGCACCATGGGCTGTGAGGCCTCTGCAACTCAATGCACACCTACTAAGTCCCATTCCAGTAAGAGTATCCGTTAGACCAGAAGTTTCTACATTGCTCTACCAACTTAAAAAGAACCATTTTTTAGGTCAAACTGAACCATAGCCTTCAGGTATATTTACTGTTTTTCCACTAAAATCAACTTATTACAACTCACCTTGTTTTTTACTTGAAATATTACTCAGCTGAACTCCTGAAAGCTCCAAGACTTGAATTAGTACCTCCTCCACTTACCCAAGCAGCACCAGAATGTCCACGGACACAGAACTGAGTGAGGCAACACACCCCTCAGGAGATTAAAGAGCTTCAAATTTGCAAGAAAAATCAAAACCAGATGTTCTCCTTAAAAGTCAGGCCCCATCAATCAAAGCAGGGTGTGGATACTTACAGAATGGAACAACATACAGTGTCCTATCCGGGACTGGATATCCTCGGGTCCAGCGTTGCAGGAATCCTCTCGCAGAAGTTTCCATGTCTGACACTGGCAGTCGAAAGCAAACAACCCACTGAACTGTGGCTCACTGGCTCTGCTGTCATCCACACTGCCATTGCAGGTCAGGATTCGGCCTCCAAAGGTGTAGATCATGTGTTTTTCAGAATCCATACACATCTGCAAGGACCAGGGGAGCAGTTTTAAGCCAGCACACAGTCTGAGAATCACGGTTCAACATCCTTCTCCTGCAAGCCATACATATGTTAGTGCTCTGCACATCTCCTGAGCCTCAACAAACAGGGAAGGACACACATCTGCATGGTTGTCAGGTATTGATCTCATAAAATGAATTCAAAGTGTGAGTAATTTCTGTGTGCTGTTTAATAAGGAAAAAAAATAAGTGTACCCCTCATCACCTACGAAAACTTACCTCTAGCTGCCAATTCAGGGAAAAATATTTTGGAGTCTTTCATGAGGATCCACAGTCAGAGAGGTAACAGAATATCACCTTTGGCAATGGCTGTGCCAGGGAAAAATTCAAAATCCCTGCTAATTCACTGCCCACCACCTGGTAGATGCAAAAATCAGCCTGTGATTTGTTACTCTGATTCCACGCCCAGCACACTTTTACTGTTACCCCCATTACCTGAACACAAAGAGGCATAAACCCAGCCAAGGGTTCCTGATGGGGCTGCAGCAGAAATATGTTTAACCCCCAAGCCTGACTTGAGTTTATGGCACACAAGAGAAGCACTGCAGCACAAATCAAACCAAACTCCCTGACTCCAGGTGATGTTTTTCAGACAGAGCGTTACAAAACACCAGAGGGACAGGGGGGAAAAAAAAAAAGCAAACCAACAAACAGACAAGATTACAGTAAGATAGAGATGCTACTCAGCAAAGCCTGCACAAAACACCTCTAGTGCAGCACATTTTTGAAGGTTAAATAAAAACTGCTATCGCAGTAGGTGCTGAGGGAGAGGAGAGGAAGAGCTGCAGATTGATAAAGAATTGAGTGAGGACACAGGAGACAGCAAAGGGAGAAAAAAGGAACCATTTCAGGGGACAAACAAGGTACCCAGAGTGGCCTTGCCAGCTGACAATTTCCTTGTGCCTCTTCCCCAACACCTGGAGACTGGTACTCGTTATTAATAGAACAGAAAGACTGATTGGCTTTTGTTCTGCAGACATGGCGTATCTTTAATTTTCGGTGTCAGCAGAAAGGCACATTGTGCTGGCAAACAACAGCTTTGGTTACAAAACAGCCAGCACCAATAAAATACATCTTGGGCTGCCTTAAAAATGAGTCCTGATGTGTTGTTTCTTGGTAATGCTCTATAATAAAAATCAATTGAGAACAAAGTACCTTTTTCAAGTAGACAAAAGCCAGTGAATGCAAAACATAAGGAGTTGTCAGCCTGAACACATGGACAGGTGTGGCTTTTTAAGGGATTAGTGGCCACTCCTCCAAGGTGTTTCAATCATGACAAAGCAAGCACATAACTTAATTTGAAGGAATAGCCAAATTTAAAGGAATCCTGCTCTTGTGCTGGCCTCATTGCAGCAGCCTGCCTGGAGTATTATTCCAAAGGTACCATGCACAGCTTTCCAAGTTGCTTCCCAACACCCTCAAGAAGGCGGATCTGCAAACCCAGCTCAAGGAGAGACTGATTAAAACCAGATGAACAGTGCTTTGAGCTGTAATAAAACATGTCTTAATAAAATGGATTTGTTTGCAAAGGTTTTTATGATTCTTCTGACTCAGTTTGATGAGAATAGCAGCATTAAACAGCCATGCTGTTAGAATTTAACCGAGGGCAGATCACACCCTGCTCTGGTACCTGGTACAGCACTTCTAAAATCACAGATCAAAAGCGACTCTCCAGCACCGAGAACTTGCAGGAGGAGTGTGAGTGTGGCTGACCTGATGATCAAACACCAGCTTGGGGCCTCCATCAGCTGCAGTGTCCTCACTCAGTAACATCCAAGTGTTGGTGTCAATGTCGTAGCGATAGAAGTCACTTTTCAGGGACTTGCTGTTCCTCACGGAGGAATCCAGATAACGGCCCAGCGTGTAGATCTGCCTCCGCTGGATGTCAATGCACATCTTGTGACAAGATCTGGCACTGGGACCACTCTTAAGAGAGAAAAAGACAGAAATAAGACAATCATGGATTTAATATTGCTCCAGGCAGGTCACTAAGGGCAAATAAGTATTCTCAGCAACTAGAACTCAGGAAAATCTGCCTGTAATCAAAGACAGGATTAATACATAAGTAACTATAAGAAGACATCCCATTACTTGTCATTTAGAAAGACACAAGCAAAAACCTTAATGCACTTGTCACTACAAACTTATGACTTGGAGTTTTTTTGTCAGATTCCTTAGAAAACTTTCCTCCAGAAGTGATTCTCAGAGGCCTGTGAAAGCTACTTGATCTTTTAAAATAACAGAAGTTGATGCACATGAGAGGCAAATTAAGATGTCACAGCCTATAAATAACCACACAGGAAGAAGATTAAGAAGTGCTCTATTACAAGAGCCTCTGTTTTATTAATAGGCTGTTTTCTAACAGATCATAAGCAGACACTCCCACAAGCAATCACATCCCATAATGGGTCTGGGAAGGTAACAAAAGCACTCCCTGTCCTTCACAAATAGATATGGCCCTTCCAGCCTCCAACCAAAAGAAAGTTTCCCACGGTAAGCAAAGCTGCCCTGAGTCATGGTCTTCAAGAGAAACACAGAGAGTGCCCCCAGACAAATTATTATGGGCTAATCCACCCAGGAGTGCTCCAGTTAAATCAAGGAGTGATTTATTCAATGACATTATGATGATGATGATACACAGTACTGGGCAGTGACCTTTCTGCTCCCAAATCTAATTTTAATGGCCTTCATACACTCATCTTGAAGCATGAGGAATGATACTCTGGTACTCCAAGATACCAGAAATCAAGATGTGCAAAGCCTTACTTGCAAAATATCAGACAAAAAGAAAAACATGGCTTCATGAGTACAGATCAATTCTACAGTTCATTTAGGCTTAGCTGGTATAGTTTTGGCACTTCACAAATGAGGATGCCAGAACAAGGCTGGCTGACCTTAGAGTCTGGAAACCAACATGAACACAGGGAATATTTGAAGTGACAAAGAAAGGTAAGATGTGGCTCTAAGAGAGCTGAGAGGTACTTTGGAAAAGGGATAGAGGGATAGGACAAGGGGAATAACTTCAAACTGACAGAAGGCAGGGTTAAATTGAATACTGGGGAGAAATTCTTGGCTGTGAGTATGCTGAGGCCCTGGTACAGGTTGCCCAGAGAAGATGTGGATTCCCCATCCCTGGAAGTGTTCGAGGCCAGGTTGGATGGGGCTTGGAGCAACCTGGGATAGTGGAAGGTGTCCCTGCCCATGGCAGGGGGAGTGGAACTGGATCATCTTTAAGGTCCCTTCAAACTCAAACTATTCTATGATCCTACAAAAAATAATTTACTAAAAACTACAGAAAAATAAAGATTATACAAGTAGGCAAAGATACAGCAATTCACTATTTATTAGGAGACCCAAAGCCACGTCAAATAAATCAGCACAATATTTGCTCCATGTGCTCCCAAGTACTGACTTCTCAAAAAATTGTGTCTTCATAATTACACCATTTCACTCCAAAAATTTTACTGAAATTTGAAGTGTGCTGATGGAATGTGCATCACTAAGTTGGATAAAATATGAAAGGAAGCATCACATCTCTGTAGTAAAAACCTTTACTATTCATGTTAGAGAATTCAGTTTCTCAATTAAACAATGGTTCCAGGAAGCTGTTTACAGTAGCTCAAAAGACAAAGTAAAGAGGTGAACAGAATTGTTCATATTTTGTAAATATGAAGCATTATGTCAGCAATGATTACAGCTTTGAGGATTAGTTACTTCATGGTAATTAAGATAATTTTCTTTTCTGAAAAAAAAACCAAACCAGAAAGTACTGATAGCAGTGAAATATTACCATAAAATCCTGAAATGCAGCAAAAGCTCATTTATTGCCTATGGTCACACAGAAGATGACAGGAAAGGCAACAACATAATTTACTTTGTTCCTAGAAAATACAAAACAGTATCTTCCAGAGGACCCTGTTGCAAACATAGGGGGGAGCTTCTCTGCACAAGAAGCACCAGTTTTTGTGTTCACCAAGGCTGCCCCTGACTCACAAACTGGTCACCCCAGTATGCCAAGTCCACCCCAAGCCCTGCAGCTGGGACACTGAAGGATATGGCACCAGTCCTCTCCCAGCCAGCACATATTTGCCTTGGCACAGCTGCCCTGTAAGCGAAATGTGAAGGCCCACCCGTGCTGCTTTCTGACCCTCTGTCAGGTCACTGCAGTTTTTTAGTTGAACCTGATGACTTAAGTATCATCCCCCACTCCCTCACCTCTCCATGGACTAAATGAAATTCTCCCAAACTTGCTCAAATAATGTTCTTTGGCCCTTTCAAGAATAAATCTCCAATTTAGCCATTTCAGAGCTGCCTTGCCAAGAAAAGCTGCATCATCAACTGAAATTTGTCTGAGTACAGACATGAGGCTGAGACACTTCACACAGACAATACTCATTTCAAGCCATTGGCAACAACAACACAGTTGCCACACCAAGTAGCAAACACAAGAATTTACTAAGACTACTCTAAAATGAGAAAAGAATCAAGGATAAATATCTACTTTCTTGAATTATATCCAGGCCACGCCTCACATTGTAATAGCTGCCTTTTTAAAGAGATGTTAAGGGTTTAAGATTGACCATTTCATCAAACTTGAGTTCACTCAAGAACAGACCCTGCCATAGCATGAACTACCTCTTGTAATAAAGAAAACTTCATCCAATTCAAAATGTGTTCTCAAAAAACTGCAGTTGTGCCTGCACATCACTCACAAGATCACGTGGAACCTGTCAGAAGTTTCCTACTCAGCCTACAGGATGACCAACATGAGTAAGTCAGTCCATTACCAGTGGTACACGCTGGTTTGACACTTGAGGCAGAAGATGGGAAAAGCCAAATCTGTGTTCACTTGAGAGCTACTTGACCGTGGAAGTCCCTTGTAGTACGAACATATTTCAAAGGGGTACACAAAGTCCATTCACAGAGACACTGCAAATGACTAAAAACACTTGAGGGCACATGTGGCTGAGTGAACCAAGTGCCTGTGGGTGGCTGTGAATGCTCATCCGAAGGCGTGTGGCTCCGTGTGGTTACACGGGCAGCCTGTTTGGACAAAGAACATACAGCCACAACTTGTCAGGACAAAGTGTCCCATCAATTCCAAATGGGAAAGTTTGTTGATTCCATGAGTGTTCAAGTAACTGGACCCTTTAAAAGCAACAAGTGAGAAGAAAGGACAATGACAGAGATGACTCTCTCTAACCTACACCTGCAGAGATCAAGTAGTGAGAGAGCAGGAGAACCACCTTTTGTCCCCCTTGCCAGGATGATGGCTGGTAACAATCCACCAGTAAGTGTCCAAAGATGAGTGGATTTTACTAGAGATCTCTGTACCCTTCTTCAATATCAGGCCTTATCACCCAAAATAAACTGCAGATACACAAAAAGTACCCACTGTACTTGCTACTCCTCTAAACATACTCATTTCCAAACATGTTAGCAGCTAATACAGACATTTTTACCTGCATGCTTTTAACCACAAGAGAACATTAAACACACCCGAGCCTTCTCAAGCAGAGCAGAAGGCAAATCACAGTTTTGACCAGTTGCCATTTATCAGCTTCTGTGGTTATGTGAACTCATAACAAACCAGTGTAAGACTCCCCATCCCTGGAAGTGTTCAAGACCACGCAGGATGGGGCTCAGAGCAACCTGGTCTAGTGGAAGGTGTCCCTGCCCATGGCAGGGGGTTGGAACAAGATAATCTTTAAGGTCCCTTCCAACCCAAACCATTCAGTGATTCTATGATTAGGCACTTTTCTTTAGATCTGGTTTCTTCAAACTGTTTTCAAAGTTGTTCACACGTGGAACCTACACTTTTGCAGATGAAGCTTTGTGACCTGACTGACTGAGGCAGCAGAGATGTTACTTCCCAGAGCTCATATTCAATAAAACAAACTCCAGTAGAGTCACCTCCAGCAACAGCACCCAAAGGACCTGAACAAACACCGGCCTGGGGGACTCCTTCCAATTCCCATCAGGAAGCTCCTGGTACACACACACTGCAGAAACCACACATGAAAGAGGCTTGTGACTAAGCTAAGTTCTTATTCAGATGGCAAGCAATGTGTTAGGCTGCCTTGGCCAGTGCCTCTGCTGCTGCCAAGGCTGTGATGGCAGCAGGAAAGCATTAGCATATCACATTTCTAACCTACAGGACACCAAACAAATACCAAAAACTACTGGGCACAGGCACTGCTGGGATTCTGGGGAACTCAATAAGTGCCCACACGGAGCCAGGACTGACCTGAACAAAGTGGCTCTGTGCCACCCAGCCCCACCACACAATCAGCACAGCACAATAACAGCTAAGACAGATTAAACAGCAAGTGCCACGGCCCCCTCTACCCAAGCCACAAAACCCCAAGCTTTATGCCCTGCTCTGACGCTCTTCCTCAAACAGGTTGGTCTTGATGCAGCTCCTCCAGTCTCTAAAACACAGATAAACGCCCTGATGAGGGTGGGATGGTGAGGAAAGGAGGAGAGTCTGTATAGCCAGGAGTACTTAAGACAGGCTTTCAATCCTTTAAGCAGCCAGGGCCAAATAGGATTTTTAGGTTTCGTCAGTGCTACACGAAATTCAATTGTGCAACGCCAAGTGAATACACAGTATACTTTATGAAAAGCCTTCTCAACATGCTAAGCCACTTTATAAAATCTAATTAGAGCTTTCTTCATTTAACTTGCAAATGCTGAAAGCAATTATCCCACTTAAGGACTAACTTACAAAACGTTTTCAAAAAGCAACACAACGGCAGCGAGAGACAACACTGCCTCCTTAGAATAATTGATTTGTTCCTATACAGGAGAGAAAGGATTGGGACTCAGCTCCTTTAGGCAGGGTCTGCTCAAATCACTCTTTATGCCAGAATCAGCAGGCATCATCTTAGCAACAGCATCCTGGCATGCTCTGCTAAGGCACAAACATGATAGCTTTTATTTTTTTGGTTTGTTTTTTAAATAAATGTCCTATGAACCTCCTCTAATGTGAACATGACCGCAGGAAGCCAGTTCCACTCCCCATCCCACCGTCCCAAACAAATACTGGGGGAGCTTGGCTTCTTTTGATTATCATAACCTTTTGCAAATAAAGGGTTTTCAGTTGCAAGAAAAATCTGTTTTATTCAGACCAATCCAGATGAAAAACCTCAGGAGCAAGCCTGGCCCGTGTTCAAGAGTCAGGGAAATAAAAACAAAGAACAGCTGACTAATTCTCCGTTCTTGGTCCTGTAAAAGACTGAGTGGAATGTGAACACTGCCTCCAGTATAAAGTTCAAAAATAAGCGTCATGAGGTAAATGCTCTTGTCCTAAAGCAAACTAGGACGAGGACATAAAAAGACACAAACAACCTACTTTGTTTCCAGTCCTGAGAGCAGCCTGTCATGCAACAAATAGTCCCTCCTGCCTACACAAAACTGCAGAGATTAATTGCTCTCATTTCCTAGAGTATAATTCATTTCCTCCTCCACCCCCCCCAAAAAAGGAAAAAAAAAAAAAAAAAAAAAAAAAAGGGAAAGTTCCCCACAATCTTGAAAATGAAAGGAAATGCATATTATTCTTGGCATTCATTCAAGTCCATGTACTTTAAGATTAGAGCTCGTCAGTGCTTTATCAATGCCAGTCTTCAACCAATGCTCTCCCAAAACATTTAAACCCAGCTGTAGTAAAGACTTGCTTTGCTCTAGATGGGCACTTAATTCAGCAAGGGAAACAACTGCAGCCATACACAACATAAAACACTTTCATCCCATACAAGTTGCTCACAGAAGGCATTTTAAGTTTTTCATAACCTAAGGGTGTTGGAAACATGAACAGAATCATTTTATCCACTGGGTTTTTTATGGTAGCATAGAGAATTTGTATGGCACATCAGCCCAAACCATGGAACACAAGGAGCAGAGGCTGATACATCATTCCCATAACCCACCACATGCCAGGAACACCAAGCCAGGAGAGGGAGGAGGGTCTTGCACGTTCAGTCCCACAAAAGGAGNCACCAAGCCAGGAGAGGGAGGAGGGTCCTGCACATTCCGTCCCACAAAAGGAGCATCACAACCACGCTCACGTCCATGGCAGGGCTTAGACCCGTCTCCAAGGGTTCCTTCAGCAGGCAAGACCCTCCCACAAATAGCACATCCCAACTTCCTGCTCTGTATGATGGCAGGAATCAGTGCCACCTGTGACATTTGATGTCCAAGACCTGACAACCCCAGCACTAGAACTAAAAACCTTTGGATGTCACAGGGGGTAGATGTAGCCAAGGGTTGAACTGGGACCTCAAATGTTTCCAGGAGCATAGGATGGAAGTTCAGCTCCAAAAAATATATTCTGGATGCTGAGTGTACATTCTGTTCATGCAATTATTCTGCAAATAATCCCTGGAGGTGTTTGATACGNGCATCACAACCACGCTCACGTCCAGCACTGGCACATGGCAGGGCTGAGACCCCTCTCTAAGGGTTCCTTCAGCAGGCAAGACCCTCCCACAAATAGCACATCCCAACTTCCTGCTCTGTATGATGGCAGGAATCAGTGCCACCTGTGACATTTGATGTCCAAGACCTGACAACCCCAGCACTAGAACTAAAAACCTTTGGATGTCACAGGGGGTAGATGTAGCCAAGGGTTGAACTGGGACCTCAAATGTTTCCAGGAGCATAGGATGGAAGTTCAGCTCCAAAAAAATATATTCTGGATGCTGAGTGTACATTCTGTTCATGCAATTATTCTGCAGATAATCCCTGGAGGTTTTTGATACGAGGCTGGACAGGGCCTGGAGCAACCTGGTCTAGTGGGAGATGTCCCTGCCTATGGCAGGGGGGATGGAATGGGATGAACTTTAAGGTCTTTTCCAACCCAAACTACTATAGGATTCTATGAACTTGTATGTTCTCAAGGAATATTATTTTATAGCTGGTACAGCAGTCTTAAAAGAAAGCTGGAATATCTATCACCTTTATAAAGAATATCACAGAATTCTAGAATGTTTTGGGTTGGAAGGGACCTTAAAGATCATCTCATTCCAACCCTCTGCCATGGGGAGGGACACCTTCCACTATCCCAGGTTGCTCCAAGTCCTGTCCAACCTGGCCTTGAACACCTGCAGGGATGGGGCAGCCACAGATTCTCAAGGAGACCTGTTACATATAAACTAATTACGTTCTGCCAATAAATATTTAGGGAAATCTATCAAATACCTCAGAATCTGGCTAAGAATCACAACCCTTAAAACTCCCTAAGACCAGCACTGGAAATCCATGGATTTACACAATTTCTCACACGAGACAGTTAAGTGTCTTAATGCAAATATTAGGTTTGGATATAAAAAAAGAGTTATAATTAACCATTAATAAGTCTATCCACAGCTAAGACAGGGAAGGCACCCTCGGTCAGGCAGTTGACACAGTATTTGAGCTATGGCTAATCTGCTTACGGGTGCCCTCCTACAGCGATGCCACGGGACAGATTTACCAGCAAAGTCCTTTCTGGGCATCTGACTCAGACATGATGGAGCAGATTAAAGTCAGAGGCAGCTTTTAGCACACACAGTTTTGTGTGCACATCTCTGTAAGGTAAGAAAACAAAAAAAATTAAATGGGATGAAGCTTCTCCCCCACTCCCCCCCAAAAAGCACACGCACATTTGGGATAGTCCTAATTTCTGACTGTTGATACTTGGCGGCCTTGAGCTGAGCCTTCCACAGAGAGACCTTCCCTGCTTAAATTAGAATTAAAAAAAATAAATGGCCTGATGTTCTATTTTTGCAAGACGGTTCAATGAGCTTATAAGTCAAATGATCAGGCTCAGAGATCATACGACACGATCCTTATGACAGCGGTGGATTTGATGACCCATGAGAGCCCTTCCCTTCCAGTCCTACGTAAGAATTTACTCCAAGTGTTTGCTCCATCCCTCAGGGATCAGCACAGGTTTATCACAGCACAAGCTCAGCGCAGCACATGAACATTGTTAGGAAAACAGAGATGCTTTATGTTCTATTCCCATGAAATTGTTACTTTTTAGCCTCCCTGCCAGCGTGCCTACAGGAATAACTCATTTCAGAGTATTTTCATAAAGGAATTAATTAGCACATGATCTTTGGGCTTCTGATGTGCCCTGATCAAGGCACCTCTAAAGACCAAGTGTGTCCTCAGAACTGAACTTTCCACAGCACCAAGTTCCCCTACGCTGCAGAAACAACTTTGGCAGATGATGCCAGTGCAGGAAGCCACATTCCTGGGTCTTCTGAGCCCTCTGCTCTCACACCAAGGTACCATCAAAGCCTTCCAGCAATGCATAACACCATAGATGTCATGTTGCAGTAAACCAAGACATCTTACAAGTAAGTGGAACAGAGGAAAGAGGAAAAAACTCCCAGATCTTCAAGTGTGCAAATAGCGTGAAATAACTTCAGTACTAAAAGGGAGGTTATAAAAAACATGGAGGGAGACTTTTTACACAGCAGGACAGTGATAGGAGAAAGGGGAATGGTTTTAAACTAAAAGGGGAGACAATCAGATTAGATGTTAGGAGGAAATTCTTCACTGTGAGGGTGGTGAGCCACAGGTTGCCCAGAGAAGCTGTGGCTGCCCTGTCTTTGGAAGTGTCCAAGGCCAGGTTGGATGGGGCTGGGAGCAACCTGGGATAGTGGAAGGTGTGCCTGTCCTATGACAAGGGGTGGAACTGGATGATCTTTAAGGTCCCTCCCATCCAAACCATTCTGTGACTCTTTAGTTTATTTGAAGAAGGCTACAGGAATGTGTATGAAGGTCTTGTCTAGGCTTTAGTTTACAGTTAAAACTAAGTCATCCACCCTAAGTGATTCAGCTCACAAATGCAAACAAGAAAGGTACTGAAACAATACTGTAGTACCTTGCAGCAGGAGGACATAAATTCTGTGCTATATCTAACAAAAGGGACAATTTATCTGCAAACCAAGCACTGCTCACACCGATGCAATGTGGGAAAAAATGATAACACCTTAAATTTTATCAAGGAAATCATCAGCTTGCTCCACATCAACTGCTCAGCTTTGCTTTCTGCAACACTGCAGGAATCTAAGAGATGACCCACCAGAGAACCAGAGCTTTCACCAGCTCCAAGATGGGCCCTCAGGACAATGTCCCTCGTGTGCCCAATTTAACTAACCCCAATTAACAATTGCAGGATGTTGAATGAGGTCATTGTTGCTTGCACCACAAGTTCACGCTGTCCTCTCATTATCAGTAACAATGGCCAGCGAAGGTCCAGCCAAGAGATTTTTCCACAGATGCTGAGCCTCAGTCCCACTTGCAGACCAGCAGGCTGAAAAAAATTAACTAGCCCTTTATAAACTGTTTAGCCACAAAGATCAGGGTGCAGCAAGGCTACAGTTTTAGAAGTTGTTTGGGTTTCTTTTTTAATTAACTGTCCTCGAAAAGCTGGTGATAGACAAACATTGAAGTCTAAGTCTAAATCCTTTGAGTGCCACAGGGTCTCAGATGTTTGTGAGAAAGTGAAGACAGGGAGTAGTTTGCTCTCAAAGGTGTTAGAAAGCCATAGAAGTGGCTGTTTAATTTCCTAGAGCCCAACAATTCCTGAATACCACATCGATAAGTACCAATAACAACTCCATCACATGCAAGCCTTGGAAAATTCATGGATTAAGTCCTATTAAACACACTAAGCTCTTTCAGGTAGGTCTGAGAACTCAACACATCAATGCACCATCCATTCTGCCAGCCTCGAGACAGTCTGGAAAGCTCAAATCCCTAATTAACTCCAAAACCGAGTGGCTGAAATGCTTCAGTAGCAAGGTCCACAAAAACTTACTATATTTTCAAGCATGTAATTACACAGACAGTTTAGCTAAGGATTTGTCTATGCTACTACTTGAGACTGCTTCCCCTGTGTTACCATCTTGGGATAACTGATATTTCTTTAGGGATTTCAGTATTTGCACAGTTTGAGGAGCGTTAATGCAACAAAAGTCTCTCTCAGTGTAGCTGAAACAAGAGACTATTCCCAAGGCGAAGTCTACTGCTGTGCGAAGCCACTTTCACTTTGCTGGCAAGACAATAAGCTTTCCTCCCACCTTCTACCTCCACACACTCTCCTGTTTCTTTAAAATCCTTTTCCTTCATCCCTTCAGTGTGAAATGCCGGGGTCCAGGGATTCCAGCTGGCTCATCTTACAGCTGCATATTTCTGTGTCTTTAAAAGCCAAAAGGATATAAATCAGAATTCCTTGTACCAAATACTGACCTCTTCACTAAATCTTCACCTGAAAATTCTGTAATACTTCAAACATTTGAATAATGTCATCTTCCCTGAGATGGATCCACAGCCACCCGAGCATGACTGTACACTGCCTCATCTACAATTTACAGGGAACTGCAATATGCATTAGGATGATGCAATAATGTCCTAATAAAGTCACATAAGTAAAATAAAGTTCCATTCCAGACCAGGGATCAGAGCATTAAACTCATCATAAGCTGCAGCTGAAGTGGTGATTTTTATCAGGACATAAATGCCACAAATCAGCTCTGCCTGACGCTTCACTTCAAGGACTAAAAGTAGTTATACTTCGCAGCTGAAGGCTTTATGATGACTTGGAAATTCAGATGTAATCTGGAGACTGGCACACACGAGTTCTGGGGCTGCCAGAGTTGTGCAGCCTCCAGAACACCAGGCATAATCCATTTATTTAATACTCTTTTCTCTGTGAGAGTGACTTCAACATCAACATGTGGAAGAAAGGGACCTCCACTCATTCAAACACCTGGTATGAAGAATAACTGAAATTTGGCTGGTTTTCTGGGCTTTTTTTCATGCTGGAAACAAGAACTACAGGCACCTAAGTGAGGGAACTGAATAACTTAAGACCCAAAGCTGTTTTCAAATACGAATGATCTTTCTGCTGAAAAAATGTCAAAGTTAAAAAAAATTAGACAAATAAAACAGGGTTAAGAGGACAGAACTCCTTAGGCACATAAGGTAGCATAAGCAGATAAGTTACCTTTAAAAGGTGAAAACCTTTCCAAAAAGTTTGTTCTAAAGCAAATAAATAAAAAACTGCTGTGCTGCTCCCTCAACAGAGTGTTTTTGCTTTGGGCTGCCTAAGTGGAAATCACTGGAGACGTCAGTCAGGCATATCTGAAAGTCTCTCTCTAACATTCTGCTGAAAGAATACTGGCTTAGAACATTTTAAAACCATTATGCTACTAAGCAGGGAGGAAAATAAGCCATTAGCCTGCGATATTTAGGATCAGCCTGGGATACTTTTCACTTGGTTCACTTCAGCATCTGCCGTTTTTGTCCCTACTTTTGTAGGCATTTGCACTATTTAGGAAGTTGGCTCCGAGGTATGTCTGCAGTATCCAAGTTTCTTTCAGGGACAGCTGCTTTCTCCCTATGTGCTTTTGTGGCACCAGGCATCTCGTTCAACTGAGCATCTGTACAACTGGAACTGCTCAGCAGTAGGACATGGCACACTCAGTGTATTAGATCTGGAGACCGTAAACATCACAATATTTGAAACAAAAAACCCTCAAGTTACTTAAAGTGTCTTCCAAACTGTATCACCATCTGTGGGAAGAAGTCAATATTTGAGACAAGTTCAATTCCTACACTTTAAACAGCACAGGGTAAAAGCCTGACAGAGATAAACTCGTGTATTGCTGCATCACACCCAACAGATCAGTCACAAACTCTTACAAAAATGCTTCTGTGGTAACATGACACTGAAAGCTTCAGGTAAATTCATCCATGTCAACAAATGTAAAGAAATGCATGCAGAGAGTGGAGAAAACTTAACTGGAAATACAATAGCAGCTGAATTTCCCCCTGGCTCTCACCATTAGATCTTTCTACACTTGTCAGCTTCTACTTGCAGCATCCTGGAAAAGCACTTGGTGTTCACTGCAAACTGTCACCTCACAATACACCCATTTTCTAGATCATTCTGAACCTACTGAACAGGAGGCACTTGTTGACCTACACTTTCCTTCACTGTGTGGAAAGATTTATCCTCTCAAGCAGTTAAACCATGACAAGACCTTCACTTCTATCTTTGGCAAGAAAACACTTAGAAGTTTTTGAGAGAAACACAGTGTCACCTGAATTTAACCCACTGACACAATTTCCATGTCCTTCACAGACCTGATTTGTGAGCAGGATTTTCCCTCTGGAGAAGCCAGAATGAGGATGAGTCAATGTACTGTATTTACAAATAAGCACCACAGAAGGTACCAGTTGATGCAGTGACACTGTTTGAGGGGAGATCCCCCATTTCTTGCCTCCAGGAAATCCTCAAACAAGGTACAAGGATGGCAGTGCCATTGCTTGACAAGCATGTCAACATCATGCTTGCTTTAGTCTCATTTATCTCATCTCCAGAGGCACTGACATCCCTCAGCATTTTGATCCTATTTCAAAACCCACATGACTACCAATTTACACCAAAGGAAGTTTTCCCTACACTTAAAGCTCTCCTCCTGTGCTGAATTTCACTAAATTACCCTTCAAAAGAGAAAGTTGCTGCCTGGAAACCAGAAATACTAGACATCAAAACACACACATTAAGTTTCTCTATTAACTGACACTGGCCTAGAATCAAAAAGCTCAAGGAATTACAAGGTTTGTTTTTTTAAAACTATTTATTCCCTAGACCTGAAAAGGTCTGCTGATATACAACCTCTAATAAACCTCAGAAACAACAGCATTTGTCCCCATGCCTGGAGGGATTTAAAAGCCATGTGGATGCAGCACTTGGGGCCAGGGGTCAGTGGTGGCCTTGGCAGTGCCGGTTTGACGGTTGGAGATGATGGACTTCGAAGGCTTTTCCAACCTAAACTATTCCATGATTCTGTGAAAAAGAGCTATGGAAAATCAGCTTTGATGGTCTAACTGTTAAAAAAGACAAATGCAACATCAGGTGACAAAGAGAGAACTCACTGGCAAATTTGAAAAACAGCAGCAAAGGAGTTTACTGAAGTCACACCACCTTTCCATGATGCACTGCGACAGAAGTTCCAGAACCCTTATCCCAAAAACATGACTGTGCATTATCCCCACAATAACACTGGATAAGATGCAACTTTTACCATATTCCGTTCTTGTCCAAGCTTAATTATTGAATGCCTAATTTAACCACTGTCACTGATTAATTAGAACAACAGAGCCAGAAGCAGAACCAGCACAATACAACAAAACAGCAAAATTAAGCTCTACTGGAACCTACTCTGAATATTTTTTAGAATTCCATGTCAACAGACATTTCCTTTTTGCAAATTGTTTGTGAACAGTTGATGTCCCTATTAGAGAAACATCTGGAGTTTTTGTTTTTGAATTTTCTTCTCAACATTTGAGATTGACCTTTTATTTTTAAATCAGGTTTTATAAAGATCCTTTTGGGAAAAAAAAAAAAACAACAACAAACAAAACCTAAAAAAACAACAAAGCAACCCACTGCTGGCTTCCAAGTACAGCAGCACTGTATCTCAGTAAGTCACCAAACCCCTGGACTATGGCTCAGCAGTTCTCCTGAACAACACTGCAGATCATATCATCGAATCATGGAATTATTTGGGTTGGAAGGGACCTTACAGGTCATCTAAGTTGCAAACCCCTGCCATGGGCAGGGACACCTTCCACTATCCCAGGTTGCTCCAAGACCTGTCCAACTTGGCCTTGAACACTTCCAGGGATGGGGCAGCCACAGCTTCTCTGTACAACCTG
>VYXB01009511.1:76043-116625 GCA_013397135.1 Pachyramphus minor | reverse complement strand
CCAGCAGCTCCACATCCCTCTGACGTAAACCTACCAGAGCTGGAGGCAGCTCTGCAGGCAGGGTCTCACCAGGGCAGAGCAGAGGGGCAGAATCCCCTCCCTTGATGCAGCCCAAGCTATGCCTGAGCTTCCTGGGCTGTGAGTGCACGCGGCTGATACATGTTGAGCTTCTCTACCAACCCTCCCCCCCCACCTCCTCAAGTCCTTCTTCTCAGAGTTGCTCTTAATCCATTCTCAGCTCAGCCTCTATTTGTTCCTGGGATTGCCCCAGTCCACGTGCAGGACCTTGCACTTGGCCTTGTTGAACTCCACAGACCCACTTCTCAAGCTCCTCACAAAGAGCCCTTACAGGATTCCCTTTCTATAGCCACCCCCATTTCTTCACACTTTTCTCTTTTAAGTACATCCTCAATACATTCAACTATCCTCCACTCTAAAAATTCCTGTCTCCCTTCCTCTCACTCCTAGAGCCTTCCCATCTTCCATTTGGATTTCTTGATCTTCCATTACACCCTGTAACTCTTTTTCCTCCAAAATCCCTTTATAGCCTCTTCACTGTATCAGCTCACATCTCTTTACTGTGTCTCCTCCACAACCCTCCTTTTGAGTATCCCTCCTTCCTCCCAACCCAGTGTTAGCCCTGCTGGAGTCAGGCATGAAGAACTTGAGGTGAAACCATCCCAGCCAGGCCTTCTAAGCTTGGCAGAAACTCAACTTGATGCAGCAGGATCCCAGTAAGGAAAAAAAAATTAATCCCTTAAACATCAGACTGACCCACACTGGTTTGTGCAGGGAGAAAATACAGTAAAACCCATTTTCAGGAAGGCCCTACTTCACTGCATCCTGAGCACAACAAATGTATGCACTGAAAAGTACATAAAAGTAACAATTTTACATTTACACATCTCTGTTATGATAGAAACCAGAGTATCATGTTCAGTTTTGTTGTTGCCCATTTTGTAAAGGATGTTACAAAACAGATTTGAAGGCAACAGGAAGTGCCTTACTGTGAGATATTTTTTTCAGCACAGGCTCTTTGTCCTACTTGATTGCAACCTCTAAAAACCTTTGCTGGGGAAAAAATGAAAATATTAAAGAGTTATTTAATCCCGTATGGAAGCTCACAAAATTAGCTGTGACAAGAAACTGGGAAAACACAAACGAGAAAGGAGACTTTTTTATACTTTTTTTCCAAAAAGTTGAAGAAATTATCTCATGAATTTGTCAAAAAGTGGTGGAATCTCCGAACTTCTCACACCTTCACAAAGAGGCTGCAAGAATTTCCTGAAGTTATGCTCCAACAAAACAAGTAACAGACTCAAAACACAATAACCACACAAAACTTGGACATTTCACAGTGCACAGGAAAATGAATTGTAGAAGCCAAAGCTCTTGGACTTTTTTTTTTGTTACCTCCTATAACCCAAGCTACATTCATTTCAGTTTTCATACGTCAAACACTGAGCAAAACAGGCCAAAGAAAATGGCCCAAATGAATTCCACGAAAGCTCTTGGGGTTGTGTAGCCTTTGGCAGTTACCCCTGTTCTCCAGAATTCCATGTGCCAGTTGTCCCTTTCTACTCATTTTTGACAGAAGCTAAAAAAATAAACAATTTGTTTCTGAAGCTCAACACCAGCATTGAGTCTGAGAGGTTTGTTACCAAGTTCTTCTGGGAACCCTCTAGTGGGGAGGTGTCCCTTCCCATGGCAGGAGGGTTGGAACTGGATGATCTTTAAGGTCCCTTCCAACCCAAACCATTCTGTGATTCTGTGATAAGTCTGGTTGTTCAGCCATAGAAAATTACTTAACTCGTGTTCCACTTGCTGAGCTGATTTTTGGCCGATCGTTCTGCTTTTGAGAAACAAACCTTTCCCCTCCAGGAATCTTAGCACTTCAAAGCCACAGCCAGCTCACATTTTCCCCATGTAAGCATTTCAAAAGTCTTCAGAACTTGAAGGTCTGAACTCTGTGGCTCTCACTGCAGCTGCACTTCAACACAAGCACTTCAGAAGGGGCACTTTCCTGGGCAACAATTCATGTATTTTTAAGAATATGGATGTTTGTGGAACTTACCTCTTTCTCAGTATCCCTGGATATGCAGGTCCACTGGTTTTCCTTCACACTGTATGCCCAGAAGTCAGCCAGATCCTGAGTTCCATCCCAGCCACCAAACAAATAAACAGTTTCTGTTAAAAAAGGGAAGACTACGTTAATTTTATTTGAAGAAAACATCTTTAAACAGGCCAATACCTACAAAACACCTGTGACAAACAGACAAACTATCAGAAGAGTAATTTGAACCAATTTTTACTTAAAACACTGCTCTTTTTTGAACAAAACCAGTCACCAAGACAAAGAAATGTGGTTTGGTTTAGTAACGGAAGTTTTTAAGATTGATAGTCAGCCAGTTTTCAGAGTCATTTTCTATTTCTACATTTACATAAGAGGCAATCAAACCCACAGCCTTCTGATTGAAATTCCAGACAGACAAATGAACAATATTTAACATTTTGGATCCTGTGCACTTAGTCTATCAATGACATCTCAGCTTGTACATGGTCTGGTGCAAGATTTATACATCAGCAAGACTTGTGAGATAGGAGCAGCAAAGTTTTTCTGTCTAGTCCGTTCCTTAGAAAGAAAAATTTACTTCAATTATGAAATCCTCTCTAAGGGAGAAGCCTTGCATAAAGTAACTTACCTGATGGCACAAAAGCAAGCAAGTAGAAGAGTTAAAGATTGAAGTCAGTGTTTCAGGTCTGTCACCTCAAACCCACAACTGCTCCATGCACAGCAAGTCCAAAGGATTCTCAGAACCACTGACAAAACCAGATGAAGCCTCTGAACAGGGGAAGCATTTAAGAACAGTCTCTGTTCTGTCATGGAGAGATAACTAAACTGTTCCCATTAGAGAAACATCACTATCTGGTCTCAAGTGCTAAAAATACTTCATTTTTAAACTGCATTAAAACACAACACAAAGCTGAGTCCAAGAAGAACAAGCCCCTCAAGACTTGTAGAGCTTTGAAAAAGCTCACAAACCAGTCCTATTATGGAGGTAATGGCCAATTTTTAATCCAACACCAATTAAACAGCAGAGTTAGAAGCAGGATTACAAAATGGGACCAGTCCCTGACCCTTACCTGCCATCAGGATAGTGGTCATCACCATGGAAAGGTTACCCTGGTTCATTAACTTTAATTACCCTTCCTCCTGGACTCAGGGCCCCCAGTGTTCCCTGCAAAGAGCAGGTCCCTTTGTGCACATAAATTCTCACAGCTCACAAAACCCACATCACCACAACAGCTTCATTGATAGCTGAGAAAAATAAAAGATTTGGCACCGGCTAAATATCCTCCTGGGGCCTTGCCAAAACGTCAGGGCTGCCTGGAAAGGCTTTGTTGGCTCACATGAAATTTAATAGCAAACCTGAATGAATCTGATGAAAACTCAGCTTCTGAGAGTTACCTACACCAAGCTGACAGGGTGAAGTGGCCGGTGAGCACTGAGGGAGGAGCACAACCACCCAAGCTGGTGCCACTGGGAGCATCCCCAGAGTGACACAAGGGGACACCAACACTGTGCCAGGCTCCATTTGCCTCATGATGGAAAACTGTAGCTCACACTAAAGGCTCCATCGCTATCTAGACCCAATGACTATAATTTTTTATTTTTATGTATTACTGTAGAACTATATACAGATTTTCTAGGAAGTTTCTGGATTGAAAAGGAGCATTTTTAAGTGCATAAATGCAACTGTTGCTGGTTATGCCAAGAAAATAATTTTTCACAGTTCTCCTAAATTTTGCAATGGTTCTCCCATGATATAAAGAAAGAATTAGTTATTTGGTGATTTTTGGAGATTGCTTTTGGTTGGGTTTGAATTTTTTTTTAATTTTAGATTCTTTTTTTCAAGTCAACTTCAATATGTTCCCCAACCAGAATCACCCTTCTGTTCTACCTGTTAATTCAGATTTTATGGGAGAGTTATTTTCCCACCTTGTATGCAGAGATCCAACCAGGACAGATCCAGGATGCATTCCCACCTCACCAACATATCAGCAAATATTCAAAATAAGAGAGCAGAGACCACAGACTCAAGGCACAGGAGTGAGACAGTCGAGCAATCTCACACCAATATAACTATTCCTACTCTGGCAGCACTGGGGAACTCAAGGAGGAAAGGATTTCTCCCTCTGTATCCAAGCAATGTGTAACACAGCAATATTGATGCTGCTTTATTAAAGCAAGTCTCTTTTCTGCTTCAGGGACAGAGGAATTTTCAAACCTACCTGCAAGGCAACAAGAAAAAACATGAAAGCAATTATATTTACCCCAAGCTTTCAGCAGCTACGTTTAGGAAGTCAAATTTCTCCTCCAGCATTTTCACCTTATTTCCTCTACATTTATTTCTGAATACAAATTGAACACTTTGAATTAAATATGCTCTGTGGATATTTCTAAACTGCTTGCTCAGACAAAAATGTTTCTGTAATATCTGAATTCTTCTCCTCCCTTACTGTCTGGATGACTAAAGGGTGCCAGAGCACTCCTTAAATTAGAGGACACATGTTCCCAAAATTCAACACATTTCCTGTGGATCTCTCATTAATTTCTATTTTTCAGACAAGTATGTAAAGCATCCTTCTCCAGCCCCTGTGAAATACCAAATATCCCAAGGCAGCTTCAGTCCAGGTTAACTCATGTTCTCCAAGAGTTTTCCAGCTCCTGTTAACTCCACCCTCTCCATGTGGTGAAATCCTGGGTGGGATTTTGGTACAGTGGGTCTTCCTCATCTGCCCAGGGTGTCACATGGCAAATGGTTTTGGCCAGGCTGACAAAAAGCTCCTGGCTGTGCCTGAGCCTCCCTGTTTTACCTTCTAATACACAGGTACAATGAATACATTCCAATCCTGGTGACATATTTAACTACACACTTTAGTCAAATGGTATCTTCATGTCTCTGCCAGAACAGTTCTCTTTGAAATATAAAAGAATTATGGACCTACAACACCTCTGCAAGTCATCTGATCTATCAGTCACCTCCCAAACCTCTCACAGGGAATTACTCAGTTAAACTCTGGGTATCTCCAAGGGGGATATTTCAGTCTCAGATCTGCTGCAATGACTGATTATCTTCATTACTTTTTTTTTTTAATTCCTAATATCTGGAATATCTGCCCATTCTGCCCTTCATCCTCTGCTCCCCCCTCCCCAAAATGAGTGCAGCCACCTCCATGTGCTTCCATCAGCTACATGAAGACAGCTCTGAGATCTTCCCAGGAACCTTTTTTCTACCAGCTGCACAAAAGCAGCTCCCAAAGCATCTCCTCACCCATCACAGGTTCCAGCCCTGACCACCCTGGTGGGTCTTCAGTGACTCTCAGTTTGACACAATTCTTATGGTCCCAGAGAGCCCAAACTGGGCAAAGCCACGCTCCAGATGTGGCCTTGAGTACCAGAGAGAGGAACATCCCCTTCCTTAAGCTGCTGGCCAAGCTCCTGCTGACACAGCCCAGCAGGACGTTGCTCTTCACCACCACAAGGACACACCACTGGTATCTCAAAAGCCTTCTATGACAAGACTTCAGCTCCCCATGTAGAACCACAGATTTAGTCACGTGCCAGCAGCACTATCCACTTTGTCAGGGGCACTTAGAGCACAAATACAAAACCAGACCCAAATTTCTGTGCAGTATCACACCTCTCAGTTTCTGAGGCACAGTTCAGTGTAGGTGTTGGCTGGATCCAAGTTTTTTTTTCAGGCTAGGCATAGAGTCTTCCTCTCAAATGTGAAAGCACCATGAAGTTGAGTAACCTCCAGGATTCAGCAGCTGTTTGTGTTTCAGAGCTTAGAAGCCATCTGTGTTTTGTTTCAGAGATCCCTTCATCTTGTACACAAGTCCTGTCTTTAAATATCTTATGGATAACAGTGTTTTCCTCAGGCAAAACAGCATCCTTCATGTCTGCTGCTCTCTCTTCCTCTTTTTCATCTTTCCATGCTGCTTTTGAACCAGCCTTGTCGTTTCCACTGTGCTGCCCACACATACCATGGGCACGCTGGGCCCAGGGCTCTGGATCTCCCTGTGTTCCCAACCTACAGCTTTGTTCCCACTTATCCAATAAAAGGAGGAAAACAGAATTCCTTCCAGCAAAAGGAAAAGCAAAATAATGTACAAACAAAATCCGTGCAGTCACACTTCAGTGAGCGAACAAGGTAACACATCAATAAACACCGTTCCACTAATATTTTCCCTCACAAAACTGTTTCACTTGCCAAGAAGAAGAGAAATGGAGACCCAAGAAAATCATCCTGGTTGCTTTGCCATTGTTTCTACAACAGGCTCATTGAAAAACTTCAGCAAGTTTTAGCTTAATGAACTGAAAGCTGAAAGTTGAAAAAAGCAGGATATAACACAAGATTTTTTTTGAACAGGACGATTCCTATATAGTCTATAATTCTGTTACCAAAATAGTGTGGCCTTATGGACTGCACTGTGATTCACATAAAACTGTCCTGTCCTAGGAGGGTAGAGGAGATCAATTCCACCTTACCTATGGAATTACAACCCAAATCTCCAAGACACAGCACATGTATTGCTCTAGAATGTTGATGTTATTCCTTAAAGCTTGAATTTGGCAATTCACTTATTCATGCCCACTTTCTTCCAGAATAAGCACTGGAATTTTGAAATGTGTGCCATATCTGAACTACAGAGAGGCCTGGCAGGGCAGACTCAAAGTTCTGTTAATAAAGTACCAGTGCCAGATCCCAACATCCTCATCCAAAACTGCATTAGGGCTCAATGCCCCTGGGAACACAGTTCCACACACAAGCCTGTGTTTCACTACTCCTGTTTTAATCTATGTACCTGGGTTGTGATTACCCAATTACCTCCCCTTCCCTGTATAAAAGCACAGAAAANTCCTTAAAGCTTGAATTTGGCAATTCACTTATTCATGCCCACTTTCTTCCAGAATAAGCACTGGAATTTTGAAATGTGTGCCATATCTGAACTACAGAGAGGTCTGGCAGGGCAGACTCAAAGTTCTGTTAATAAAGCACCAATGCCAGATCCCAACATCCTCATCCAAAACTGCATTAGGGCTCAATGCCCCTGGGAACACAGTTCCACACACAAGCCTGTGTTTCACTGCTCAAATATTTCACCAGGGCCTACATAAACAGCCTTCCATGACTGACATTCAGCACACATCACCGTGTTCTTGTGTAGTTTTGGGGTTGTTCGGGGGATACTCCTGTTTTAATCTATGTACCAGGGTTGTGATTACCCAATTACCTCCCCTTCCCTGTATAAAAGCACAGAAAACTCTCCAGCTTCCCAAATGGAGAACTCCATGAGACATGCACCTTGCTGGGAAAAGCAGGAATAACATAAGCCTTCTGTTTTCATTTAGATTCTAGAGCTTTCAAGTACCTAGCAGTGGTTTCAGCTCTAACTGTGAATGCCTCTTGGTTTATCCAAACCCAATCTCCTAATTCTGCCATCCAGAGTCATTCCAGTCTGAGCGTTAATATGATTAAAAGCATGGAGGGCATTAGGAAAACCAGTAACTCCTCATTTTTAATTTATTTTATGTAAGAAGACAAAGCATGCTAAAAGGCAGCTTAGACTAAATTAAACTATGTTCTACCTGAAACTTATACAGTGTCTCAGTGACTCAGCGCACTCNGTAACTCCTCATTTTTAATTTATTTTATGTAAGAAGACAAAGCATGCTAAAAGGCAGCTTAGACTAAATTAAACTATGTTCTACCTGAAACTTATAAACAGTGTCTCAGTGACCCAGTGGACTATCAGCAACTTAAGATCCAGCTCAGTTGCTTCCCAATCCATATCCTCTATCCTAACACCAACACGTGCATCCAGTAGGCTCAGTGCTATTTAACAAATTAAAATTAAACATATTTTTGTAGTCAGCAATAACTGGTTAATATTTCCTTGAGGTTATTCAGAACACAAAATCATTCATAGCTCAGTTATAGCTACAGCAGGTCTGGCCCCAGACATGGAAATTTGCTTCCAACACGTATTCTATGTGATATGAAACTTCAGAATCTGCTTAGAAGTATGATTTTGGTGTTTCACTTCGTTTCCAAAAGATTAAACTTGAAGAAAACACTTGTTTTTGAGAAGGACCTCACCTCTCTAACATGGAGTGCAAAGTGAGATGATTTTTCAGTTGCCAAAGAGAACAACAACTCAGCGAGTGTGTGGGTAAGGCAGCAAGGATGTCTTTGAAGGAAAGAGTACACCACTGCTCCTTTTTCCATTAACACTGGATTTGCTCAAGGTTAGCCAGGAAGCTTTACAGCTCCAGTCTGTAAAACACATCCTGACATACCTGGCTCCATTCCCACCAGCTCATTAAACACTACCTGTATTCAAAAGGAAAACTCCGGCAATCACCAATGGCGGGTTTTAAGGATAACAGCCCCAAGAACTTCCCCTGGCCTGTCATGACCCAAATTAAATGGCAAAACTGATCATCTCAAAAACATTTTGGCTTGTATGAGCCTCAGTGGACCTGGATGCAAAACTAAGAGCAACTTCCCAAAGAGCCCACAGAGAAACTTTGGGCAGGTATCCCACCACCACTGGGCAGAGCTGCAGGAAGAAAGGGCCAGAATGAGAAGGGGAGATCCAGCTCTCCCACACTGGGACTCCACCCCTGTGGGTGCTCTCCAGCCACTTCTGTGCAAGTCCAAAAAAATGAAAATATATATGTATATAGACAGATGGTTTTTATTGCCTTGTTAAAGCAGAGTGAAAGGTGAAGTCCAAGGCAGAGCACACAAGGACTTAAGAAAACCCACAGCAATGGAAAGGAAGGCTCACACTACCAGGGATATATTATTTTCACATGGTCTAATAGACTGTCATTTCCAAGTTGACAAGGATCATGTTACTTCCAAGCTCTAGTGAAACACTCACTGTCTACTTATTCCTGAGGCCACTAGGGAGCGTTCCCAGCCTCTTTGTAGGGAAACACCAGCAATCCTCCAGCAGTGTTTTGTTCTAATCAATCTCAAACCTCTTCCACCAAAAAAAAAAAAAAAAAAGGAAGAAAAAGTTTGCTTTCATACACAAAATAACTCGAGTGCTTCCTCCAGAGCTGTAACTACACTCTGAGCACAAGCCAGAGACTGCAGCTACATTTTTGCTTGTTCACTATGACTTAGCAAATTACTCCTGAAGGTGCTGCCCTGTCACATGCTCCGGTCCCGTCACAGGCACTTTTCTGCCAGCTCCCTCCACACCACCCTATATTCCTCTCCATTAATCACACCCTGATCTGGTTTCTTCTTTCCCCAGAACAATCCTTTCACTCACACAGCAAAGACTCAGGCAGATGCTTTCCTTATTTTAGCAAGGGCTGATGTGCCACGGGAATCCGATTACATAAAAGCAAGACCAAGATACACAAAGTTATGGAGAACAGCTATCACTGGAACTGTTACTGACACACCATCCCCTTTCTTTGCTCTGCAGGTTCCCTGAAGCAGAGGCTGAACCATTCTTTTAACTGCTACAGGAAACATTTTTGTTAAAAAAGTCTAACAAGTTACATTTAACAGGAGTTTCTTGCACACTGGAAATCAGAAGCCACTCCAACCAAAATACAGATCTGTTGCTTGAGCTCTATTCCAAAGAGCACAGCCTGTAGCAGATAAGGGAAATTATTATCCCTAATTTCTCTTTTCTTGCTTGAGCTCCTGCTCTAAGAGGCTAGGAGGGACAAAAAATTAAAAGCAATTGTTCTTGGTTTCTTAGTTAAGACAAGATAATAGCTAAGGCGTAACAGAGAATTAATAGGCAAGAAGGGGTGGGAAAGGCATTTGGAATATAGTTCCAGAGAGAAAGCAGAGTATTAAATCCAACTATTAGGAAGCGCAATTTTTTTTGCCTCAAAACCTGAAGCTAAGACAGTCTCTGAAGAAAAACATATTTGCACATTAATCTGGAAAACAGAGGATTAAATAATTAAGTTAATTAAGAAATGTAACAACTACTCACCTGTCTGCACATCTATAACCATCTGATGGCCACCTCTCATCCCTGGTCGGCTGTCTTCCCCATCACCTTCAAAAAAGAGGGAGGAGAGGGTTTTCCATTATGAGATTTTTAAGCCAAGGAAAGGTACAACCTCAATACAGAAGCAGAGCAACTTAGTAACTCACCCTTCTTTAACCATTACTTTAAAGCTTTTATTAGCTTAACACTTTTCCCAGGTAATATTCTTCTGTGCATTATAAAACTGTAAGAAGTTTTATAATGAATTATCTGGTGACTGACAGGACAGAGAGCAAAAGTTTATACTCCAACTCTGAGTGCCTTGGAAACGAACTCCAGAGTTCCTGGAGCACCCAAAAGAGCTCTGAGCCATCCCTCCAGCTCTCCAGCAGTGAGGACTCAGCCAGCCTTTGTCCCCTCTTCCCTCTCTCCCCACCTGAGAGTTGCCTGAGGGCTGAGCTATGAGAACAGACACTCAGCTGACAGGGAAATGCACCCCTGGGATGGGAGCAAGGAAAGGATGGAGAGACACAGCACAGCTGCCTTTGCAACATAAGGGGATCCCAACTGTCCCATTAAAGCAGCTTTCCAACCTCTCTAGATATCTTAAGCTTTCAGGACAGGTGTCATCCATGGGAAGCAACACCAGCAAGATAACCTATGTTCTGCTGGAAGTGAAACCTGCTTGTATTCCTGATAACCCTTCCCAAGGGGGTTGGGGACACTGCTCCACAACTGGCAATTGTCACCTTGGATCCTACATTTGCTGTGTGACAGTGAGTTTTGTACGCTGGAGTCAAGGATGCTGCTGCTGCCAGTCTGTTCTCAAGGCAGAAACCAACAGAGAAAGATTTACTACATAACACATAAAGACTTCGAAAGATCTCATTTAAAACACGCCCTGTTCAGACAATGTATTTATTTGTCACTCTTGGCTTTGAGTTTGAGTCAATTCCATTCATTAAATCCAGTATCACAGATAACTGTTCTCATGTTTAACCTATATCCTAAGATTTAGTACTGAACTGATGATTTATCTTTGAAATTACTGCAAGTATTCCTGCAGTCTTCCTTACTCAACCAGAGACCAGGCTGCACATCACTGACTTTGCAACAAATGCAACTTTTTCACAGAAGAAACCATTCCCTAGAAAAAGTGTCCTAGAGGAGCCTTTCTTGCATCAGCATCATTTTCTTGCTAAATATTCTCAAAGGAACAAGACAGAACTCATGTACTGCCAGTTCTATCTTAAGAAATGTCCTTACCTTTGGTGCTTTTGGGGATAATCTGCCCCCAGCGAGGTTTGTACTCTTGCTGACTGATATACTGATTGAATAAGCCATCTGCAAAACAAAAATGTTGCTGGATAAAGCATTTATACTTCCATTATAGCAAAATCACTTTTCATGTGGGTAACTTCAGCCTTACTTAAGCCAGTTTGCCACTCCAAAGCCTTCATGTTCAGTGAATGTGCCATTATATGTCAGTTAGTTTGTTAAACTTTTGTTAGTTTGTTAAACTTTTGTTAGTTTCTTAATGAACTAAATGTGAAAGCACTAAAATAAAAAGAATACTTGCTACTAGATCAATCAGGAATTATCCAGTTTGCCTGCCAGGTCATGCCAAGTGTCTATAAATCTCCAGTGTGGTGTATTTAATTAAGAATAGAATCCCTAGCCCTTATTTAAGCAAAAAGGAAAGTTGCCAGTGCATATAAAATTCAACCATTTTAGTCCATGTGAAGTTAAAACTAGGTCAGACAGCATCTCTGGAGCTTCATCTGAGAAGAAAAGGGAAGCAAAGCAGATTGTTTAAATGCTCCGATATGGGACAACCAGGCACTGGATGAAAAACAAAATAATAGTTTACATTTTCTTCAGGGAGTTAAGCAAGAAGAGAAACAGAAGATATGTCAGGTCACAGGGCAGATATGCCAACTGCAGCATTTTGGTGAGAAACAACAACTCCAGCACTTTATCCACACTCCCCTTGTGCTTTCCTCTCCCCTGGTACACCTTCCACACACCACCTCTTCAGCATCCAGAGGCCAGCTCCTAATTCTGGTTCTAGGTTATCAGTCTATCACATAAGCATTCATCTTTTGAAAAAGAGATTCAAAACACCCACACCCTCCAGGACTGCTCTTCAGTCTGGGAAGGGCTTGGCAAACCTTTGGGGGAACTTGGTGCTGCTGATCTTCAAATGTCTCCTCTAAAAAGCCCACCTCACCTTCTGCAAGCACAACAAACTATCAGACCTCGTGAGCACTGCTCTCCTGGCTGCATCCCACTCACCACCTCAACACACGAGCCCTTCCTGACAAGTGTTTGTGCTGCATTTGTGCATTCCCTGAAAAAAGAATGGGAGTTCAGACAACCAACATCAAATAGCTTTTAGTTCTTTTGGCCACAGTAATTTCAGCTTTGAGGTAAGAGTTTAACAGATGATAGATGCCTCTGTTTATTTATAGAATGATCCTTACTGAACACATCCCTATTTATTTACAAAAAGGTAAAAATCTTTGCTAAGCATGACACAAGGTTCAGAGAATATTTTGAAGTGTTTCCTGGCATCCTGTAGTTTGTCGTGACTGAAATCCAGGTTTTAATTAAAACCCAAGCCAGCAAGTATTTCCTGGGAGAAGATGAATGCTCTAAATAGAGACCATCTAATAGGAAAACAAGAGCACTCAAGAGTTCCTGAAAGGTGCTGAGTTCGGTCTGAAAACACAAAACTTCCATAAACTCAGCTGTGCAAGTTTTTCAAAATAAATACTCTGAAAACAGGGCAGGTTTTACTTTCACCTCAGAGCCAAAACCATCAGCTCTCTCCCCGCATTAGGTAATCGAGGAAAGCCAGAAGTTTGCTCAATGTATGTAGCAAGTGGTTTATTTTGGGTTTAATAGCAGGGTTCTTAACTCCCACTTCTTCAGCATTTATGAAGTTGGGACAACACACGAGAGGCTTGAAGCTCAAGATCTCATAAATTCTGATTCAGAAAAGCCAAGTCTAATAGAACAAATGCATGTGCTGTAAGAAATCCCATAGTGACTCAGCCACAAACCCAGACAGAAACGCAGCTTTTTGGTTACTGTTACAGCCCTGGGTCTGCACAACAGAAACCAAACCGTATTTATCCTGATGGCAGCCAATAGATAATTGGACATAAATAGCTCCAAAGGGTGAATTACACCACATAGGATCTGAAAGGGTGATTTAACCTCTCTCCCATGCTCAACACCCACAGGCTGCACTTGTCAAGATACGACACTTCTCCCCTACTGTGCCTTCAGCCTCTTTTAATAATGCTTCTTGTCTTCCATGGGACACTGGTTTGGAAACACTCCAGCTTGCTTCCCAGAAATGTTTCTTTCTGCTGGGAGCCGTTCCACATTCATTCTACTTGTATTGCAAACCAGCAGCAGCTTGTTTTGGAAGCTGAATCACCACCTGTCTGACACCACCAGGGACAAAAAAAAAAATAAATAAATAAATAAAAAGGAGGATTTCTAGGTGGATTCTGCACCCAGTGCCAGACCTACGCCAGCGCACTCCGTATGTTCCTTGTCAGGATGGCTCTGCTGACCAAAAGGTCTCCAAAGCTTCTCCAAGGATCAGATCTAGGCCTGCTCAGCTCTGTCAGCTGTTCCCAATGAATCAGGAGTTTAAAATAAATCTCAAGACTCCTGACCAAAAAAAAAAAGTGTCAAGTGGAAGTTTTTAAAGGAAGTTTTCCTTCACTCCGGAGACCTCTCACTTCAGTGTCCATGTTTACTAAAATTACAGACAAAACCTTGCTCTGTACTATTTTCAAGCCCTTCTCAGCAAGTCATGACGCATTTTGGATGTAACAACATGAAGTTCATGGTGGTTAAAGCTCAGTAAATTCTGCCACCCTGATAACTCAAGCCTTTATTTTGCCAACTGCAGGCTACCCAGAAAAGATTAGGACAAACCCCATGGACAAAAATATTTAATTTGCTGAAGCCAATCAAGAACAAGTTGTATTAAGTTTGGGGTTCTTTTTAGACAACACACATCTGGAGATAGGATTACTAAAATCTCTTCACTTCACTGCTAATGGCTGAAAAAAACATTTCAGAGTGACCCATAATTTCTGGGAGTTGAAGTTTGGATTTTTAAAGAATTATGATTTTTCTCAAAGCAAAGAAAAACACTCAGAACACATAAACAGATTGAGGGGTTTTTTTAAGTCACAAAAATCCTTCTCAAAAACCAAAAAAGCTGGAGGAGGAAACAAAGGTGCTACCACATATAAATCCAGCCATTACTTGACAATTTCTTGGGATAAACAAGGAAAAACACATTTTTTTTCTCCAGCCTCAGAGCTGTAATATTTTCTTGCACTTTGTTCTTCACAAAAATGAAACAAGATTTGCTCTCAAGTCCCTATAAGTTATCCCTCTTCCACAAAAATCCCACCATTCACTCAGGACAGGTCTTGGATCCCTAGCCAGCCTCTCCTCTCCATATGTCCCAGCACACAGAGCAGCATCCACACTTTCTCAGAACCAAATCCAAACAATATTGGATGGTAAAATTAAGGTATATGTGTCTGTCTAGAGCTCCCAGGAGAATACAAGTGTTCCTGTACGTCCTGTTCCTGCACATCCCGAGTTTTGGGAAACACTGGAGCCTGCAGGCTGCGCATCACAACTTATTGTTTGTCGTGCAGGGCTCACTTGTCACCAGATAAACACGTGTCACACCCTGACAGGAGCAGTGCCACAAGGAACACCTCAGTCCCTGGAATACTAATACGAACCGAGCACATCTTCCATCCATTCCAAGCAGCTTTCGATGTCTACAGGAGCTGCAGGCAGCTCAACCAAGTAATTTGCACTCCACATACTCTCTTGGAGGAATATTAAGCAGATTTTTTTTTCCCCTTCAATAATATAGGCCCGAGAGCTATAGGAACGGATCCAAATGCGAAACATTTGAACCGAGTCTGTGAACCAGCTGAGATTTAAGGGACCCTTTTCTTTTTGAGAGGAAGTCAGGCAGCTGCCAGAGTTTCCATTTGCCCGTTTTCGGAGTGCAACGCACGAGTCAAAAGAATCTGCGGGCGAAGTGTGGCTGCCTGCCACCGAGCTCTCAAAAGAAATCATCTGGTGATGTGAGGTGGAAGACAGCGCTCGTCATTAGCAATGCAAAAGAACAAGAGTTAGCTCTGCCAGCGCTAATTCTTGACCACCTACTCTTTTTCTACATGACTAAGCCTATGGAAATGGCCCCGCGAGAGATGCAGCGCGTCGCGCTTTTTCAATACCCGCCGCTGCAAAGATCAGCCTCTCCAGGAGACATTTTAGGCTGAGCTGAGCGTGCAGTGTCTCTGTCAACCTCGCTGCACTTCTGTTTGTGCCTTTAAGGCAATGAACTCCCAGACCAGCGAGCGGTCAGGAGTTCACATATTCATGCCCGGCCTGTAGCAGAACAGGCCGCTCTTTGAGCGATTTCAGGGATAATTTAAGGATCTGTATGTCTCAATTAACTCTACACTTCAGCTACACTACACAGACACGGGACCAAAGTTAATCCGCTTTTATTTGGAAAAGCAGCACATCAGAGAGAGGAGCTCAGTGGTAAGAACACCCACACCTTAGAGACTAAGCAGCAGCTATGGAGACTTCACAACAGAGCTGTCGAGAAAGTAAAATGGTAATAAATCATCGTACAACAGCCTGGGTTGGAAGGGACCTTAAAGATCATCCAGGTCCATGGACTCTTATGGAAGAGTCAGGTCCTTATGGACAGGGACACCTTTCACCAGAACAGGTTGCTCAGAAAATGCTGAGGAGTTGGAGACAGACTAAGGACAGTGGAAGGCCACAGGAAGCAGGAGGTAGGAACACTGTAGGAGGACGTGCTAAAGGCTGAAGACATCTATTCCCATCCTACCAGCACCAGTGATCTCCAACACTTTGACTGCCACTTTGCACAACTCCAGACACACTATTCCAGCTGCAGTTTTGTGGTTGTCAGAAGAGGTTTGTCCTGTCCACTGTCCCATCACAGCCCGAACAGCTCCATGCCCAGGTTTGCCACGTGGCAGCACGAGCACTGGTGCCAGGGGACACAGTGTCCTGAGTGAGGGCAGGATTGACCCAGTTTGTAAAAACCTGCAGTCGTGTCAGCTTAAAGCAAATGTGGGCTGCAGCCTCCGTGTCTCGGGATAGAAGGCACTTCCCTCCAGAGGGTGCTGGGAGGCGACAGAGCTCAAGAGCTGAAGGCAGCATAAAGAATGGCAGGAGGATGGGGGAAGGAAGGTTAATGTATTCCAAGACAAGCCAAATCATTAAGGATGACCAACAGAGCAACGGGAGATGCGCACGCTGACATTTAATTTCAGCCAGCCAGGTGCCGGATTGAAGCGAAGCAAAATAAACATCCTCACACGTATTTTTCTGTCCCTCAGAAGCAGTGACAAAAAACAATGGTGCTCTTGAAGACTCTCCTGCTAAATTACCCACCGTCTGTTGTGAGCAAGACATGTTTCTGTACTTGCTGGAATAAAAAAAAAGGGACTGATAAAACAAGCTGCAGCATATTCCTCCAGTTTGCTCAAGGGATGCCGAGTTCCTCAGCCTTCCTAGAGGGAAGGATCTCAAGAACCAGGGAAGCAGGACTGTCCACATCAAATCTGACAAGGAGCAAATGTCTGTTTGTCAGACAGAAAACTGCATGTCTTGTTTTGAACTACCAGGAGAGTCCTTTGCCAGTACTTCCAGCCCTGGAAAAGCTGAGCACTGTGGACAGCAACCCCACTCTCAACATACACCACCTCAGCTCAAGTCCTAGGGGAAAACTGCTGGATGAAATAAATGTCAAATATTAAGTAGAAAAGAAATAAAGATATAACAAAAAAAAAAAATTTACAAACATTTGCTTCATTAGTGCCCAAGAAAAAAAGTCCATTTTTGAGGGAACTTTTTCAGCACATTCTAGACTTTGAGTGAAATTCTATTCAAGAAAGAGTTCCTACTCCAGCCTGCAATGAAGTGGAAAGAGGAGGGCCTCCAGGCACTGAGATTAAGTCACATCCAAGACTGTGCAATGATAAAATCATCACCATCAGCACAGAGCACTCCTCTGGTTGCTGTAGCATCCTGGGGGGCTCATCAGCTCCCCCAGGCACTCGTGTCTGTGAGACACAGACAGTAACAGCCAGCCACAGCTCCCTGCTGCTTTTCCAGCCTGCAATCCTCCCGTGCCCTTAAGATTCAGGAGGAAGCTGCCAGTTGCACAATGCCCCTGCATTGCAGGAAGCTGTTCACGCTCCCATCCCAGCCAACAACACTCCATGGGCTCAGGAGGGCAAGGATGAAGACTGTTCTTGGTCTCAACACTTGTAGCTGCTCCTGGAGCTCAGCACAGGGCAGGACTCAGCTGCTCTGCCTAAGAAACCTTGAGCCAAACACACAGAAAACCACTCACTGCAGTTTTAGAGGACCCATTATAATAAGCTCCCCTAAAACTGCACTCAGCTGAACAGCTCAGTCACAAAAAGATGGTGGATTTTCATGGAAGACAATTCCTGATTTTAAAGCAATCATTTCTATCCAATTCTGAGAACCACTTCCAACTTCAGTGGTACAAACCCCAATGCTGGAGTCAAGCAGGTACACCAACATCTATCCAAAGGTATTACAAAATGACTGATTAGCCCAGAATCAGACAAAACCACCTCTGGTGCCAGATATCCATGAAATTGGTTCACTAAGTCCCTAATTCTACTGGCATCAGACACACACTTCTCCTCTCATGCCAGCACAAGTGTCCCATGAGGAGTGACTGCACATATTCAAACAGCACTACACCCACAGCCAGGAGCACCACTCTTTTATCAGACTGCAATCCAAAGCTGCTGCACAGATCTTGAGAGACACTTCAGTGCAACAGTCCAACTCTTTCTGTATCCCATTTTATCCACAGAAAGTACAGCTCCCTCATTTTAGGAGCTGAGAGCTGTTTATACACAGTAGAAAGCTTCCAAGTAAAAAATGATTAGTAGTAGTTCCAATGAAACCAAAAAGGTCCTGCTCTGCAAGGGAAAAAGAGGCTTTGCCTTTAGTCACTGACTTCCACACCATTCTCCAAGGATGATTTTCCCCATAGGCAAAACCAACACTCTCATCCAGATACAGATGAAAACTTCTGCCTGAACACCAACTTGGTGGCAAGTTCCAACCAGAAACCATGATCCACATCACCACTGAGAACTCCAGCTTTCAGCTTCCCTGCTCACCTCTCCAGTGACTTTCCTGAAAGTCAAGCCCACCCTCAGCTTGCCAACACTTACATGAAGAACTTATCTTTACCCACTCAAGTGCACCTCGTTGTCATCTCTGGGGGAAGGAGACTCCAAAAGCAGCACTGACAAGACATTTCATGACTGAATTTTTAGCCTTCATCACACAATACACAAGTCCAAAAATTGACAGCACACCACACCAGACACCAAACAACACATGGACCAGCCAATTCTACTACAAAGCACAGTAACATTCAAAAAAAGGCAATATTTCAATTAGGTGTTTTTTATAATTGTTTTTATAGTTAATATATCAGACTCCTCCGAGTCTCTTACCGTTCACAGCTTTTTCTATCAGTTCTTCACAAGCATCGAAGTCTCCCTTCAACACCAGCTTGTCGTGGAGGTCTGTCAACATGGGGTGCTCCAGAGCAATCTTGGTTTTCTTCTGCAGCGACTCGAAAGCCTCGGTGTAGTTGTGCTGCCGAAAATGCTTTAGGCAAAGGCGAATGGCTTCCTGTTCACGGTACTACTGGAACACAAGAAAACCTATGAGACATGTAGATTTTTTCCTTCCAGAAGCACTGCTGGGAGCTGCCTGTGAACCTGGAGAAGGATCTCTCGTCCACGCTGCACGAATTGCTCGCCAGCTCACAGAGGAACGCTGTGTGGACGACATCACAAGCTGTGCAGGCATTTACTTTCCAGCAGTATAGAAGTTATACAGTTTGGTAGCATCCCATTTAATGAGCATACAAGAAGAGAGTGCACACAGTGTCCCAGATCTCTGGAGTGGCCATTAGTTTCCCCCCCCATCTGCTGGGCCCTGCTGTTGGAGGCCTACACGAAGTGCAGAGCAGGAAAAAGCCTTCACTATCAGTGTTACATAATTTGATTGTATGACTCTTACATAACAAAATAATTTAGAAGAGTAAGTAGGTCACAGCTTTTCTAGGAGCAGAAGGAAAAAAAAAAAAAAAGACATAAGAACAGGAATACTTGCGATGACCACTGCTCCTGCAATGGAAGGGCTGAAGGTTGACCCCAAACCCTGAGGGTTCGGGAGGGTTTTGGATCAACGGCATCAAGGATTTATGTGCACAGAAAAGTTTTGGCTTCTAAATATTCCCCTGGATCTTGATACAGAACTTCTGCTTTCAAACCACAGATGAGCCACAGCTGCCCATATCCCACCTGACTGTTGGGAAGGGGTGAGAAATTTGAGGAAAACCCACACTGGGTCCAACATCCCTGCACAGACACATGAGGGAAAAGTAAAGTCTGAGTAAGAGCTACAGCTTGTGCTGTTAACCTACCAAATCATCCACTGTGTTTTCAAAGCTGTTAACAATATGCATAAGAAACACAGATTTTTAAGGTGAGAAGTAGTAGAATCACTTATTTTAAATAGACTCTTCGAACTTAAATTCTAAGGCGCTAAAGAAAAAAAAGTTAATATCAATTTCCATCTTTAACACAAAACTACTGTGGTAAAAAGCAATTGTAACTCTGGGAAGCTATAAGATTGATTAAATTACAGACAAGAGATTTTAATCCTAAGTGGACACTACTGCTGAAAGTGAAGTTTATGGTATTTAAATGAATGGAAATCTTTCTAAAAACCTGGAACTAACACTGACTCTCAACAAAAATTAGTGTTCTCGGAATAATGGCTCGATAGCAAGAATCTCACAAACTGAAGCGGCTAAAAAGAAACACGGCCATGTGATATATTTTTAGTTCTTAATCCATCAGTATTTCACAGCTGCAAATAGCCAGAACTATGCATTTTTAGAAAACCAGTTCCCAGCCCACATGAAAAAGGCCAAGGACACGTACTGATAAGAATGCAAGGCTGCAGCAAAGGAGTATAGAAGTTAAAACAGTTTTGCAGCACAACTGGCAAAAAACAACTGTTTTTTTTGTCTTTCCCACAGATACCTAAGACACTGTTTTTAAGAAATGTTCACTTACATCAAAGTCAAAACCAAATTAGATTCCCTGTTATTCAAAGGGATGGCAAGCAAAGGGAGAGCTATGCACCAGTAACAACCAGCTTCTGCTTTTTCAGATCCTCCTGTTTGGAAATTGGGCAAAATTCAGACTTGCTGTATTTACACTGAGCCCCTCTTGGCTTGGGGCTTACAAAAAGGGGAATGACTGCTGGATGCAGGTTGGCCACTCAATGTCATAGAAAAGTTTCTATTCAAGTGACACCATAGTACTACTTCAGAAGTTAAATATGAGAACCTCTTTTTTATGCAAAAAGGTGTATAAAAAGTATGTAAAAGGTTCCTTTATAAATGCTGTCATACAGGTTTAAAGAGATGACAACCCAAATAATAGCTCTGATCTGGAGCTGTAAATAATTCCTATGGTTAAAAACGTAACAGGAGCATGAGACCAAGATATTAACACTGTCAAACACACTCGTAGAATTAAAAATAAATTCATGTGCTCCTCATCAAAAGTGATAGGCAGTAATAAATTGCCACTTCTTAGGGCCTGAAGTTTGCCCACCCTTCAGGAAAAAGGGGTAAGGCTTTTGGGAGGCAGCAGGCTGAGCTGGACAGCAAGGAGAAAGCAGTAGGGGGGAACTGAGGAGTGTGCTGGCTGCTTTCAGTCTTATCCCTTATCCCCAACACCACTCCCCGCAGGAAAGGGAGGTTTTGTTGGCAGACAACAAAAAGCACAACTTCAAGTAGAACCTTCCTCATGTCACAGGCAGTAAAGAAATATTAGATTTCAAAGCCTCTGAGATTCCAAGAAACACGCATGAAAATATTCACACCAACCCAAAGAAACAGGGCAACCTTCCAGCCTTTCCCAAAACATGGGTCAACACATCCTCCTACACGGATCCAGCAACAGTGGCCTCTCAGGGCTGGGAGGGAAGAGAACATCAGTGGCACATGCACTCATCACCAAAAACTTGGCAGCTGACCCTAGCAGAGCCCAGACCATCATGACTAAGTCTCTGCCTTGCTGCTCTGGGGCTCCCAAGCTTGAGGAGAACAATGCTGGCACCCCGTGAAGAAGCTGTCACTACACACATGCTGACCATGAAAAGTGCCGATTCCATGGGATAAGATGGAAGGAAACAGATGCAGACATCATCATCAGATGGCTCCCAACCAAAAAAAAGAAATACAAATCAGAGATTTCTGCTTGCAGCAACTGGTCCAAACTGCCAGACACAGCCCCACGTGCAGAGGCAGCAGAAGGAAGCACAGAAAACCATCAGTAGCTTGGGTCAAGTGGATTTTTCAGAAGTGGAACACTGATCATCAGCTGACTAATGACCACACCACCACTTGGATCATAAAGCAGCTACAGACAGCTTGTCCTGTGCTTCAGTCACACATCTTCCTCACCACACCGGCAGCACCATGAACTGGTGAGGGAGTCTCAGTGCTGATCACACACAGTCTCTATCCTCTTCTAAGCTTTTCCTTCTGGAAGCAGATATACACTGCTCCACTATTCAAGTCTTATTCAGCTGGGAAGGATGTCTCCTCTGCAGCACAATGTGAATCTCATTAATTGTTCCAGAAGATCTAGTGCATAACATGCAGCAACAAAATGAATTCTGGTTGTCAGTGTGCACTTCCCTCCCACAGGAAAGGCGTCTCTTGTACTCAATTAAACAATTTTTATACAAATAATGTTTGGAACCTTTTAAACTTTCTGTCTATCAGTGTGACAAATGGCATAAATCATCTCATCTCACAGTCCAGTGGCACTGGCCCCACTCTGTTCCAGGAGTATTCAGCAAAAAGAAGCAAGAGGGAAACATCTAAAGTGCAAGGAGCTGCCACAGCAAAGACATCAGCATGGATTCTCTTCAAAACAAGCTCATTTTATACCCTGCAACAAAAGCTGCACCTCTAAGCCAAAAGCCTCTGGACTTGCACCTTAAAAGGATGACTAATCAAAAAAGGCAAGAAGAGGGCAAAAATGGAATCTGGTTAAGATTTATTTCCCTTCCAATACAAATACTATTTTCCTAAAATTGTCCCCTTTGACTAATGGTTTCATTGTTTTATGGTCTTCTTATGATGTCTACGTGGCAGGTTTTTGTGGTGGTTTTAGGGTTTCTTGAGAGTGTTTTGTTGGTTTCCCAAAGAGAACAAACAGATACAATTCAAAAGGATTCCCTTCGAGTCGAAGTCAGCCCCGTGGTCTGAGTTTCTGCTGCTTTAGTAGCTGATATTCAAGGAGTGAAAAGGGCACATTAATTCCAGTAAGAGAAGTTTCACAACATTCTGAGACTGGGAATCCTCAAACAAAAAAAGGCATCTAAAATGCAGGCCTACCTTGCTGTACCAGTTGAGGCACGGCTGGACCACATCTGGATCATCAATGCCATTAAGTTCAACATACCAGATACTAAAATTGAAGCTAGGCCCCCAGGACAAGAGCGGAACTGGAGAAGAAAGGAAAAGGAGAAAAAGGCTGCATAAACATCAAACAACCACTGCATTACACAGCACTATTTCAACAGAATGCTTTTAAATGTCACACAAGATTTCTGATTTAAGTTCTAGCTTGTTTAACTAAGCTTATGAAAATTACCAAATATATCATGCTCAACTTGTCATTTAAAGCAACCTGTGCTGAGCAACATTAACACAGCAGATCATTACAAAGCAGAAGCTTGCTTTAAGCAAAAGAGCAAAAATACTATCATTTAAAACAGCTCCAAGAGGCAACAAGCTTTGACAAGGCTGGGAATCACGAGCACACTAGCGACAGTCTTTGCTCCTCATAGTACATTTATTTCCCCATTTGTCAGCAACAATTATTTTCCCTAATGGTGAAGACAAGAAGGTTGGGTATTTTAAATTTTACAAAATTAGTAACATCTGCAAGTTGTGGAGGAGGGAAGGAGGGATAACTGTCAGTTTCCAATTTAAAAACTCTAATTTTATTTTTTTTTAAAGCTTTAATCTGTGCAGTTTTTTGCTGATACTATTTTATCTGAGCATTGGAACAAATGTACTTAAAATACTAAAGGACCCATGAAAGACATTGCAGCCCTTCACCTACAGCTCCTCTACCACTCTGGGTTAATATCTGAGGCCTTGCACTGATCTCAGGATTATTCTGCAGGTTAAGACTTGGTTCAGCTTTTTGAAGCAGCTCCAACTCCCCGAAAACTTGTGTGTGAACTCTGACTCCTAAAAACTGCAGTGAAATCAAGCGGTTTCATTTCAAATACTTTTGTTTCCTTTGTATTTGACTGTAACTGATAAACAGGAAAAGGCAGTATTAGAGGTGAATGCGCAGTTACCAGCAACAGCAAGGAGTCCACTACCTCCTCCCTTCCACTGTTTTTCCCCACTGAGAAATTACTTGTTGTCTTTCAAACCACAATCAAATACCATGGAGATTACCCTGTTGAACTAAGGTTTTTCTGACCTACTCCTACTCCACAAGGAAACAAAAACCCCAAGCTTATCACAAAGTTGTTCCTGAGCTCTTAAAATGTTCTTAAGTATTTATACTTCAAACAAGCTACATCTATTATTTTCTGCAGTGTGTTTGGGCACAAAGCACATGCTCAAACACCTGATTTTCTTAAGTTTTAGAGTGTGTATTTACAAACCTATTTCTAAAGACTCAGTATAACTTCTGGGAACAGTCATCCAGAGTAAAGATTTTTTAGAAAAGATCCAAAGAGATTTTGTATATGCAACTCTTAACTGACTTTAATATCCATAAGTAGGTACTTTCTACGTTACAGCTCTTAAATCATCTTTTCCAAGAGCTTATTTCTACTTGATTGTTCAGCACACAAAGCAAAGCAAGATGCTTTCAGAACAGGTCCTTGTAGGTGCATGTTTGTGGGGACAAGAGGGAAGTGAACTGGTCAGAAAAACCAGGAGTCTCCCATCTCCCATCCACAGTCCACACACTCTGCCCAGGAAACTTCCTTCTTGCTTCCTTTTGTCCTCCACACAAGATGAGCGCTGCCAATATGGTCCCTTAATACCATAAAACATTCCTACTTCTAAATCCAAGCACATAGCTCAGTTTGATCCTGGATATCCTCCCCATTAATGTAGCAGACTGAAAATACTGCATGTAAGGGTAACACCTCTGTCTTCATCCCTGAACACACAGACCAGACCAAACTGAAGGTAAATCTGATTTCTGGTCAGCTACAAAGATCAAAGTCCAGCAGCTCACTGCACTGACACACTGAACTAAACCACAGACCACCTCAAATGGACCAAGACCATGAATTTCCTGAGGTGAATTTGAGGCCAATTTCCTCACACCAAGTTTATTTGGGTTTGGTTTGTCACCCAGTATTACCACCTTCTCACCTATTTCCAGAGAACACACAGAGGTATCCCACCTGTACTTCTTTTCAGCAGTTCTCCTCAGAACTCCTCTGAGCTTCTCTCAGAAAAAAATTAACAATTCATCCTGTTTGTAGCCAACTACAACACCAAAGAAGATATTGGGGTGCACAGAAGAATTCTGGACAGCTCTCACCACAACCAAAATGCAAAGCCATCAACTTGCTGACACTTCTCCCCACAGCTAACTCAGCTTCCAGTAGTCTTTGTTACAAAAAGGAAACAAAACACCAAAAATGGTGATTCATGGTGCATCCATCTATTCCAAGGAAAGTAGATACTAAACTGAATAGGGAATGCAAGGCAAACACTTCCCTAGTGCTGAAAAACTCTTCCCCAGACAGAGAAAGCTGAAGTTGATCTTTGTCAGCTCCTCCATAGGAGCAGGAAAAGAAACAAAGCAGAAGGGTTGACACTGGAATGCGATTTCTATTCCAGTTCAGCAAATTTAAATGTTCTGCTGGATCATCTCCCCACTTTTTATTCTCTCCTCTGGCTCCCAGGAGACACCTCTCACCCTTTTTTTTTAATCCCTCTCCTTTCTGAGGTGGGCTCAGCTCTTCAGCCAAATGTCCTGTTAGAGCAGCCAAAATCTGACTTAAACCTGGAAGGAAGAGACACTAAGTGCAGCAAGGAAGTACTTTCTTCCTGCACATCTCTGAGGTGGAAATACACTGCAATTAAAGGTGTTAAAAGCTCAAAGCTACATTTTTCCTCCAGTTTTTACCATAAAGCCACCTCAGCATGTCAGGTTTTTTCCTGCAGGTACTACAGCAATCCATCCTGAAACACGTGTAACTCTTCAGAACAACTGAACTGTCACTCCACAGTGAGAGGAGTCCAGCAGAGGAAAAATAATAATTAAAAATAAAAAAATAAAAAAATCAATATCCTTCTAAGAAGCAGAAGGCAATTGAGTCACTTAAACAGTTCTTAATCCATACAAGGATGATTTTAGGGAATACTTCTAAGTAACAGCTATGCCTAGACAAGGACTGTGACTCTGCATTAGAAGAGACAGCAGCAGAGACATTAAAAACAGCACAAAAATTTGAAATACCTCTCACAAGGGGATTTCTGTTTCCCTCATCTATAGGCACAGACAGACAGTGTATGTTTTTAAAAACTAAGAAAACATCCATGAAGAAAAAAATTGGTCAGTTTTGCTACACCAAAGCTTAAAAATCTTGAAGCCTGGTTAGCAACTCCCATGCTTGTTACAAACTGGCATGAGAATTACACCTAGAGGTTTTCATCTTTCATGGCAATCAGTCTTTGCACCTTCTGCTTTCAAGGACACAGCACAGAAAAAAAATCTCTGCTTGGAGGAACCACAAGAGCAGAGCCAAAAAACAAAGCTCACAGACATGAAAAAGATTATTCTTCGATATTTTGTCAGGATAAGTATCTTCTTCCCTCTCTCCAGTTCTGTAATGAGGTGCTACATGAAATGTAAAAATTACCTGTCAAGTAGGTCAAAAGCTGCACAACTGGGCATTTCAGTGCTCAGGAACTGAAGTTGAACTAATTAAACTAACAGAAGTGCAAGGCTTTTCTTGACAGGAGGAGAGGGATTATTCTTTCTGCTTTCTATGAGCCTGAAACTTCCTTTGATATAAGAGGAATGGAAGCTGCAGGAAGAATTTTCCCCTTTCCCAGAACAACCCATGTCAGGTTCCTCATGCCCTGTCCCCCCATAAAAACCTCTCTGTATATTAACAGTGGTGTTGGAGGTCTTTGTGCTGATCTGCAGAATTATAAATCAAATTCCTGATGCAAGTGCTGCCGAACCAGTGCCTTTCCCAAAACCCAAACCTCACTGATTGCAGGAACTCTGGTGATGTCAAGACTCCAAGAGTCCAAAAGGGCAGATTTTGGCCTCGTTTCCTGGCAGAGTTACGAGGAACACAGCACGGTGCTCGAAATTTGGAGTTCCTTTGGCCAACAGCTTGGAAATTCTAACAAAACTCAAAACATTTTCATGCTGTGAATCTGAAAACTAACAGAATTTTGTAACATTGTTTTGCAGTTGTTTCACAGCAAAAAACACTCTCACAATGTCATAGACAAAGTGACACCAGCCATCAGCCTGAGGTTTTCACAGGTGTTGGTGAAAAGATTGTTTCCAGTTCTGTCCTAGCACAGGAATTTCTTCATGGAAGGCAGCTTCAAGATAGAGCTAAAGGAAAACTAATCTCAAACCATAACTGAGGAATAAGGGACAGCTCAATCCACATCTAATATTAATGTATATAATACAGGATGCTGATTCATGGAATGGTTTGGGTTGGAAGGGGCCTTAAGGATCATTTAGTTCCAATCCCCTGCCATGGGCAGGGCCACTTTCCACTAGACCAGGTTTCTCCAGGACCCTTCCAACTTGGCCTTGGACACTTGCAGGGATGGGGAGTCCACAAACTCTCTGTGCAAAGTGTGCCAGTGTCTCACCTCCCTCACAATGAAAGGTTTTTTCCTAATACCCAACCTAAATCTACCCTCCTTCAGTTGAAGACCATTCCCCTTGTCCTATCACTACATTGCCCTTGTGAAAAGTGCTACTTCAAGATCCCATCCCAAAAAAACAAGCTGCTTATTCTATGTCAGAGAAAAAGTCCTGGCAGTAGAAATTAATCAGCATTTCACCATCCTAACAAGTTTCAGCTTAGTGCAACACTTCATTACATCAGAACACACTTTCCTGGAATACAATTTACACATCCAGAGAAGCAGCCAGCAATCTCTGCACTGGCCCTTTTAGCCCTCTAGGAACTACTTGCTGGTTTTTAGCCACTGAAAAAATAACATTTCCCAAAAACCTAATGCTGGAAGCTTCAGAATAAGANTTGAGACTATCCATTAAAAAAAAAATATTAAAAATTATTTTAACTTCCCTTATGTAGCCAACCTTTAACTCTAATCCTCTGCTACCCTTGAGGTTTCCTACAGCCAAGTGTTACAGATGCTTCCAAAAGTAGCAGCCAGAAACAAACCCAAAGAACAACCAAATCCTCTACTTCTCCAAGAACAGGAAATCCCACCGTTTATGGCACACAAATGATTCCTGGATTCCCAGCCTGAGGCTTTCAGTTCCTCAGGCAAACAGGAGGAGATTCAGAAAGCTGTGTAAAACACACCAGAGCAAAGGGTGCCCCTACACAGCCACTATCAACTGAGTCTTGGCAAAAAGAGTTACCCAACACATCAAAACACTCCTAAATTCATCTAAATTAGCCCACAGGATTTTACCTCCTTTTTCAGCAACTACCTCCTTGCTCTATTTTTAACCCTGAACAGCTAGTTTAAAACCAGTCATTCCTGTATTATCTCAGTAGTTAGGAAGGGGAAGATAAATTTACCAAGCAAGCCAAAAGGCTCCAAATTCTTGGATTAAATCCCACAACTAAGACTCCTGTTCTCTCTGGCCTGCAGGAAGCAAGAAAGATCCTCACCCCTGCTCCCATCACACACCCCCCATGCCCTCCTCAGGAATCCCCTCCAGCCAAACCAGACACCAGGGGTACAATCCTTCTGGTGCCCCTGGATGGCACCTTTACCCAGAGGTGAGACAATATCAGAGCAGCAGGAAGAGAACAAGGGAGGCTCCTGCTGTTGCTTTATGTGTCACAAGCGTGTTTGAGAGTGAAAGGTTTCAAGCTTTTTCAAACTCACACTGAAACTTTGACTGGTACTTGGCTTAATGAGTTATTTAAAGCTCCATACAGCAGTTTATAGGAGGACAGGTAGCAGCTTCTCCCACAATTAAGTTGACTCAACAACTGTATTTCTGAAAATTGCTCTGTTTTGCTCTCACTCCCCAGGATTTAAATTATTAAGCTATTATTTCTTATTAACAGGACTTCACTGTATTCCAAAACTAACCAGCCTAAAAGATGATGAAATAGAACAGCTATTGTGGACACTTTGCCTGAGTACAATGAAGTCACGAGTGCCAAGACCGGCACAAGTATCAGAAGAGATTATTTTCTACTCAGAATGCTGAAAAAATGCATTTACCTATCTTAATGAATCGACAGGGGAACATCTGTTCATCAATTTTATGCTTCAAGGTGAATGTTTCTTTGTTATAATCATTCTTTAAGCCACTGTGGGAAAAAATAAATAAGGTTACTAAATCTTACCTTGTATTTAAGAACTAGCTAATAAACGCAATCTAGGTCACGCCTGAAACACGAAGCTTGTTTCATATCACTCTGAATCACAAGTACACGTGCTGGACCAATGCCTGGGCTGTTCTCCACCACCTTGTGTCTCCCTGGGAGGCAGCACTGGGTAGTGATTTTGGGAGGGAATTGACTTTGGATCAGTGCAGCTCCCCTGCACCTCTAACCCTGTGACGGATCAGCTAAGGATCTGCTGAACTGAACTCTTCCATTCTCCAGAGGGAGAAGGATCAGATCTCAAAATTATCACCCTGACAAAGTGCTTTCTGATCCACTTATGGGCATTACTTCATAAAAATATCAAATATTTAGTGCCATTTATCAAAAAATCTTAAGTCCGTTTTTACTGCGGATGCAAGTCCAGGTCCCAAAATGAGGATTTTTATTAAACTTCAGCACAAGTGAAATGACATTAGACATCAATAATTATTATGATACTAAGACCTCTTCCCCCACGGCTGTAGCAGCAATAAAGGTAAACTGCACGACTGCTCTATGTAAAGAGGGCAGAAGGGTGGGAAGGGTTGTGGATGGTTTCTATATGGTCACAAAGAATACCTGCAACACACAACTTCCCACGTTTCTCCACGGCCATTCTGCTTGGCTACAGATGATGTACACCCCTACATTCCTGGAGGTGGACTTCTCTTCTGCAGGCCTCCCAAAATAGACTAGTTCTTGCTTCTCTTGTACTCCTGGATATTTAACTCTCATTTCCCTTTCTGAAACAGCAGAGTCCTTGAAAGGCCCTTGCAAATTTACATTGGCAACTACTCTAGAGTTCTGGATAATGTGAACAGCCAAAAGGCTCTTTCTTCAGTCCCTAACCAACCCTAACTACCAAATCCAACTAAACAAATGAAAATGCAGTTTTTTTCCATTTGCCTGCTTAATTTATTTACCCATTTGAGGAAAGGCAGAGCAGCTGACTAGTTCAGATGCAGCTGCAATGAGGTTTTTAGGGAACTTACTTGGGCTTTTAAAAGCTACTTCAAAGTTACACACCTGGGGAATCACTTCTCTTGTGCCTCAAGCACAGGGAAGGAAGGAATCACAATCCAGCAACGCTGCACCCTGCTCTCAGCTCTTCCAAATCCCCAAATTCGCTCTCCACAAATCCTCTGTGGTTAGAGCAGGATCAGGAAGGCTCCCTGGAGTGAGTGTTGGGATTGCTGCTCTGACCTGACCCTAAACATGAGGGCAGATTAACTGCAGGATCACAACCACAGCTCTGCTCCACTGTTGGCTGTGTCTGCCCGGGAGCCAGGGGGGAAGAGCATTTTGGTCCAGCTTTTACAATTCCATAGCTGATGGAATCATGTCTTACCTGGATAAGAGATCTGTCATATTCTCCTCATTCATCCCACCAAAAACTTTAAACTTCTTTAAATTGCAGACATGTGTTTTCTCATATTTGCCAAATGTGATGCTCTGGACTATGGCAGGTCTTTCAAGTTTCAGAATCAAATACTGTGGAAGAGAGAACAGTGAATTTTAATATTAAAGCCAAGGCTGCAAAACACACTAAGGGAGAAGCATTACAGCCTCCAAAAATTCAGTTTACAAAGCTAAAAAAAAAAATGAAAGTGAAGATGAAACCTCCCCATTATTATATTTTCTCCTTTGTACTGGAATAAAGAAAAGGGTTTTTTAGGAATATTCCTTTAAAACCAGTTTATCCAGGAAAAAGATTCAGTTGAACTACCTATTCCTAGCCATTCTATTCAGGGCTTACATACATTCCTTTAAGTTGGACGCAAGACTTCCTGAAATCTGGCAAATAGGATCAAACTACAGGGAGTGAAGATTCAAACGCCCACCACAGCCTGAAATGAAACCTAAACTGAATACACAATTAGATAAATACAGTATGTTCCACAGGCTAAGAGAACATCAGATTACTTTCCCTCTCTGGGCTGACGCTGTTTAACCACTGAGCACAAAGTTTGGTGCGTGGAGAACACAGGAACCAACTGCTTATTAAACCATCCCAAACGAAACTGAGCCACTCAGTGATAATAAAGGGTCTTTGCACAGCAAATGATGAAAATGTGCTCACTTGTGAACATTTGCTGCCCTCTCACACCAGGGGGACACATCAGTGTGTGAATAGTCAGGTGATATACGCTCAGGCTCCAGCTACCAGCTTCACCAGCACTACTGGAGGAAAAGGGTTATTCCCATGGAAAAGCAGGGGCAGGGAAGCACTTGAACCATTCATCAGGGACCACTGAGCAGCTTCCCCACCAAACAGATCCTGGGGGGAGTGTGGAGACATCCTGTTCAGTGGAACACGTGGAGTTTTATACCTGAAAACAACATGTTTAATTCTTTTCCCTGATTTCTCCAAACTAAGCAGAGCACACAGGGAACTGAGGCAAAGCACAGAAGCACAGCTACTCACCATGATGGATTTTGTAACAAAACCCTCTCATCAGGACTCCAGCACAAGCAGCTCAGCACAGAGCTGCAGGACACCTCCTGCCACAGGCTCTGTCCCCCACAAGCAGCAGCACTGCCAAGCCAGACATGACACCTTATTTTCAGTCTTTCCTCAACATCAAGCAGAGTATTTTACATGTGTGTGGTTGCTTTCTGTGGATCCTGAGTAGAGACTGAGTAGTGTGTCCCTATCAAGTGCCACTGGCATCACTCTGCTCAGGATAAACAGCTCCATCACTAGGAGAACTTTACCCTGGAAGTGTAACTCTTGGGAGAGAAGAACAAACTTGTCCATCCATTTAATTCTCAGTCCTTCTGTCTCAGACCTATAGAGCTACTAATTCTTAATCTATGAGCAGGACTGACATCGCTCTGGAGAGCACCAGGATAAAGATGGGATGGATAAAGGTTCCCAATGCTGGTTCCCACTACATTCACAAGAAGCTTAGATTGAAAGAAATACTTGTACAAACAACAGTTGCAGATGATGCAGACTGGGTAGGTACCTAACAGAAGATTTACTGCTGAAGATGTTTCCAGCAACTCCGATTTTTTCAGAGTGAAGAAAATAAACCAGTGTCAGCACTGCAAGGGTACAGCAAAAGAATGCTTTGGTGCATTTCCAGATTTTTTAAATGAAAAATTCCTAGCTTTGTGAAGGACACCATCCACCTAAATATCAGAACCCACTGTTAGTTTAACTAGCAGCAAGCCACACTTTTGTCTCAAAATACTCCCTAAACTTCAAAAGAAACCCACCCAAAGTTCTATACAGAAAACTGATTTTCTAAAGCAGAGGAGAGGAAAGGATGAGCAAAAGGACAGTCCTGTAATGAGTAAGGCAGTACTTGATACATGGCACAGCCCGCTGCCAAAATTCCCATGCAGAACAGACAGTACACAAGTCTAAGAACTCCTCCCACACCATCATATCTTCCCTGCAGATTTCTCCCGAAGCTGGAAAAGCAAAGCCAGCACTACCAGCAATTGCAATTCTTAATCCTGCTGGAATCAAAACCCTAATGCCTGGGCCATGAACACATACTCTCTCTCAAGTACCACACAGGATTTGCAAAACCTTGGCACAAAGGTTGTCCTGCATTATTCAATTCTTAGCCTAAATTACGGGAGAGAAAAGCAGGACTGTGCTTAAACCCCTTGTGCCCCGAGGGAGCAAGGCACAGCAATTACTCCACAGGGCCAGCAGTGATTTCTTAACCCTACAGATAGAAGGGAACTCTGCAGCCTTGCTTCCCGCTTCCACACATCCCACCACCTGCTGAGTCACACAGACCCCACAGAAAACAGCAGCACAAAAGCGAAACAAAACCCTTTTGTGAATTTATCCACTGACTGATATGGAAACTAAAGACAGGTTTGCTTTAAAACCCCGTATCTAAGTGTGGACTCCTGTATTTTTTAATGCATATACACACACAAACTGAAAGACTTTTAAACTGAAAGAAGGGAAATTTAGGTCAGGTATGAAGAATAAATTCTTTATTGTGAGGGTGGTGAGGCCCTGGCACAGGTTGCCCAGAGAAGCTGTGGTTGCCCCTGGATCCCTGGAAGTGTCCAAGACCAGGTTGGATGGGGCTTGGAGCAACCTGGGGTAGTAGAAGGTGTCCCTGCCCATGGCAGGGGCTTGGAACTGTATCATCTTTAACAACCCTCTCAACCCAAACCATTCTACCATTCTATATGTAAAAATACAGACATAATGCACTTTCTGGGTTTCTAAACAAACACACACACTGCTGCCACTCTGTGGGTACCAGCTACAAATCTCACTGATGTTGAAAAAACACTTTGGCTCAAGAGCTGCAAACAGCTGGGCTGCAATGGGTATTTTTGGACTGCTACCAGGATTTTAGCTATGACAGACTATTCTCTATGGCTTTGAAAGAAGTGGCAGAACTTTATGTAAAACCAAGTGATTTATTCAACCTGGAGAGAACAAGTCTATGAGATCTCAGGCCAATACATACACCAAGATACTTGACACTTTTCCATCCTATTGCAATAAGCAATATCAGTACATTTAATGTCCACATATTCATACATTATTCCAAAAGTCTATATTATAAACTCAAATGTTTGTCCATTGAAACAGGGCACAAGGACACTAACTGGGCAGAACTGTGCAAAACCCTCAGCCCAATTGTTTAAGCCTCGAATTACAACTCTTGCAAAAAAAATGCTACAAAACATTAGAAGAGCAAAAAACTTCTGGTTAATGTCTCAACATATTTGTAAGTGAAGATGCACAAATAGTAAAGTCACGTGTAGCACTTCATCACCCCAACAGCTCATTCAACTGCACCCAAAAAAAAGTAAATCCAGCCTTGTCACACTGGGAGCTGCAGCAAATTCCACATTCTTTTGAAGCTCTGGTCTGTGCTACCATTTGATGACAACCATAGGAAAGTTTCTGCACCACACAACTGACTGTAAATTTTATTAATGTAAAGTACATTAATCCCTGACACAATCTACACAGCAGGACGGAAATCAAGAGAGGAAAACTGTTCTTCCCAGATGCAGAACAGAAACCAATTGTGTCGACAACGCCACTAAACTTTTTACGTCTGCTCTTCCAGTGTTCAAAATTCACACCTCCACAAGGGATGCCCAGGGAGCTGGTGGAGTTACCATTCCCAGAATGGTTCAAGAAATGACTGGATGTGGCACTTGATGACATGCTCTGGTTGCTGAGGTGGTGTTCGGTCAAAGGTTGGACCCTATCTCAGAGGTCTTTTCCAACCTAATTGATTCTGTGATCAAATACACTGAACCAGACCCCAAACTGCACTGCACAAGCTGCCTGTGCTATTAGAGTCATGCTGGAATTTATTAACTTCTTTCTCTTTCAGCATTTTTTATTAGGGAATAGCAAAACTTGTACTGCAGGTGAAAATAACCACCACAACATGAAATAACAGGGGCTGCCCTTGTCCATGACACAAACCTCCTGACTGCTTTTTCAATTAAGTTGGTGGCTAAATAAAAATCTATCCTTTTGTTCTACACATTATTAATCAAGCCACTCAGGGGAATTAGATGCTGTTCTGCGTTAGACCATCACTAGAATCATCAGGATGAGCTTTTAAGACAGAGCTGTGGTCTTCAGCATCACCAGCCTCGTTGCTTCACACTTCCTATGCAAGCTGAAAACGGGATTAAAAATAGACCCATCAGCCCTCTCGTGCTTCAATAGGTTACTACATAACAGGTTTGTTATTAAATATATAATTTCTGGGTCATCTATTTCAAGACTCAAGAAAGATATCTAGTTTAATAAACAGAAAACCAGCTGTCAGATGTATTTCCTTTCACTGGCACTCATTCATAACCAACTGGTGGCTTTCAAGGCCATGAGAATTATTTAACTCTACCATACCCATAAAGCCAGGAAAACCCTTTACTAAATACAGTCACATGGCAGCATTTCAAGTGCCTACACTTCCACTTTCATTCTCCTTCCTTCCTCAAAAAGGTTTGATCAGACTCTGGCACATTTACTACATTTTCATGGAGCTACTGAACGCATTTTGATGTTCTCTCCTACGTTCTTCCAACTCGTGCTCATCCCAGCAAGAGGAACATTGTGAAAGAAAAGGTGCCAGGAGAGGTTTTGGTTCACTCAACGAGGGAAGGGAATAAATCAATGCTTAGGGACTCACTCATAATTCTACTTCTAAGGCAGCAGGGAACTGTTAAGCCCTGACGTTCAGGTGAGACGCCGACGAGACAAACGCGAGCGACTGGTGCTGCAGAGCTTATTAAAACATCTCCCAGCACGTTCCCGTGAGCAGGACTGACACGAGCCCCTGTGCTGTGTCTCAGCCCTGCTTTCAGCCCATAAAAGTTGGGAACAAGGAGAGCTTTATTTCCCCGAGTTTTCGCTGGCTTCCTGTCCGGACTATTGTGGCCACCCACACGCTCCAGCAAGTGCGTCACCGCACAAGTGACCAGCCTTTCACTGAAGTGCTGCCAACACACCACCCAGAAAATGAAGCTTTCCAGCTTCGTTTTCCATAGGATATGTCATGTTTATTCTGGGGATTAAAAGCTGTGTGTATATATATATCAACATTTCTTGGAATATGAACTACTCAGCTTCTACCAAAGGGAACTGATTTTGCCCCAACTTCTCTCCTCACCACACTCATAGTTCGGTCACCCACCGTCTCAACTGAAGTTTTCCAAGACTAGGAATCTGCCGCCTTAAGGACTTCAGCCACCTGGAAAAACAAGGAAGCAGAATACCTATATATAAGTTTTACCTGCATTTAAATGTGGCAGTCTTTCCATGAGCAAGGTGCAAGAATTACTCTGAGCAAAACGCAACCAAATCTGGAGTTCTTTTGTCAAGTATGAGACAATGCAAGTGGGAGTTGTTCTATATACACAAAAATAATAAAAACTGTATTCTTTGCACACAATTTTAACTCCCTATTCCCTCTTTCCAGTTAATTTTTCAACAGAGAAATGAAACTGTCAAAAAACGCTTTACACGGATAAGCTCAGATTGGAAACGTGAGAATTAGGTAAAGTATATATTTACGTAAAATATAAATATACATAATATTATAATATATTCACTACAAAGTATATATAAAGTACTTTACATAGTATAAGTGCACTGCAAATACTTCATCTCTCTAAGCACTTAGGCTTGCTGAATCCAACTACACAGCATTTTATATTCTGACTATTGGATACAGAGATTCAGTAAGAGGAATTGAGCAGGATGATCTTTTCCAGTCAGGCAGCCAGGTTTTCTGCTGGTTTTGTCTTTAAATAACAGAATAAAACTCAAATACTGTCTTACCAGTCTCAGTTGAAAGTACTGAGATCAATTTTTTGCAAGTCAGACCTTAATTCTGGATCCCTAATACATGTCTAGATATGTGACACACAGGTAGATAAATGACAGTGTTAATTCATCTCTCTCCTACCGAAAAGACAGGTTTAAATGCCTTGCTTAGCATTCAGAGCAGTGCCCAGTTCTCCAGGGCTGGATTCAGTCATTCTGCAGCAGCATCTCCATTCAGGTCACGGCCACTCCACATAAAATTTTTGGGAGACATCTCTTTAACAAGCTCGTGTGGTTTGTACAGAAGTCTGCCACTCTAATTATTCCCTGCTTAATCTACATGTCTGAATACAACCCCCATCCCTGCTTGTCAGCCTTGAGTACAGGTTGGGAATATTCTAAAGCACCCAGTCACAAGAGGTGCGTTCCCATTCCACAGTCACATTTTTAAAAGCACTGAATATTCAGGATGGCTTAGAAAACCAAAGAGCAACTTTGAGCAGTAACTAAAAGCACACCTCAGGTGAAAAAACCACTCCAAAACCACACCACAAAAACTGAGCACCCTAATTACAAAAGAGCACCCTAATTACAACATGTGCTTCCTGCAGGAGAGGAAGGATGGTACAGACTGGAATAGAACTCAAGCTCAATATTCATTACCCTGCAATCCATAGTTCCTAGACAGACTAAAACTGCTTCAGGCTACTGATTAAACTCCTATGCTGTTTATCAAAATAATTATATATTTTTTAAAAAATCAAATTAAAAGAACAGTAGATGCACAGAGGTGTCAAGAGAATAAAAATTAGTCTTCACAAGCAGGTTCATGTTAATGGAATAAAGAGGACAGTTTTCCATCTCCCCTAAAAAATCTCCCACTTCTACAAACATAACAGGGAAGGACTGATCAGAAAATCCACATGAAAGCTCTTCAGCTGGACAGGATGACCTGCTGCTCTAAGGAGCCACCAGTGCAGACTATCGATTTTTTACACACCTCCAAGGCAAAGCACCAAGATTGACCCAGAGAAAAATCCTGTGAGATTTCACTCATGAGGAATCCTTGGATTAAATAAGCAGATAAGCAGAACTCTGCACGAGAGAGGCACTGCACGAGACACTCTGCTGAGTGCTTTAAACAAAAGAATTTAAACACAATTTAAAGCAACGAGCAACATAAGAGACATAGAAGCTGACCAAACAGTATCAGAGTAATAGGGTATGGATCTAACACAAAAAAAAAATACAGGATAACACACTCACTGGAGGGAAAAAAATAAGTGGAAAAGCATTTTCTGGATAACCTAAAACCTACTTAATAGTGAGAAAGCAAATTAGATGCTAAAATCAATACAAATCTTATTTTAATAAGGTGCTTAACCAGCAGAAGAGGTGACATTCATGTCTCTTTAACCAGAGGCTACATTTCTAAACGTGCCGTTAAGGAGAAACAAACACAGGCTCCTTAGATCTGGGATTCAAGGCCAAGAACCTACAACAGCCTCCAGTAGTGCTGACAAAGGGGGACCTCACGCCTCATTAGCAGCTTAATCTCACCATAAGGTTCCATTATTTCCAGCACGACCACGACTGCCAAGGATGAAACGCGAAACTTCTCCCCCCTCCTCGCAATGAAGCATTTCTTGAAACATCACGGGTTGCTGGAAATGTAAATACCTGATGTACCAACAATCTGCATTTTACTCTGAGAAGGAAGGCTATAAAGGCTGTCAACAGCAGCAGCGGGTGTCCAAAATAAAAATTCCAGCAGATCATGGAATCATAGAATCATATTAAGTTCCACAACATGGCTTACCTGGGGGGGATAATTGCTTTCTGAAGACCACCTCGAGGACTGATCATTGGGCTTATCCACCAAGATATTCCTAAAAAAAAAAAAAAAAAGAGAGAAGCCAGAATTAATTTAAACAACGACTACCTATTTTACTTCTCCAGTAAATCTGTTTACATGCAGAGCAGTAACATTCTCATGCAACCACCTAAATCACCAGGTAGAGACTCAGGTTCTGCCCCTCAATTGTTAAAGTATTTTGTACATCACTATTTTACAGGGCCCATCAAAATACACCCCCGAGCCTCGTGGTTGTGAAACGGAGCCCCAAGTTGCGAAACAAAAAAAAATCCAAATTGTGAAACAAATTTAAAACAGATGAATTTACACAGGCCCAAGTCTGTAATGAACTGGAAAAAATGGGCTCATTCACCCACACAGGGTAAGAACTTCTCAGTGAGGTTAAAGTGATGAGCAGTGAGAGGGTTACTAAGCCAAAAACTGCCCTTTACTAGACAGATAATATTGGAACAGAGAGATAGATCTGTTAACCTACTTAAGCTTTCCTGGAGGGTGGAAGATGACCACCTAACTCATGCCAAATTTTAACAAGTATTTTTCATGAGCTATGAGCCTAGAACAACACATAAGAAAGAAGTTGAACAACTCTTCAACCAGCAAACTTGAGCTGCTTTCTCACAGTTCATAATACAGTATTTACAGGATTAGCAAATTCAGAATAGATTTTTTTGGCTAAAATTAAACAGATTCATCATGACAGTCATATGACAGGTCTGCCTTCTCTCTTATAACAATGCAGTAAAGCTCACCTCCCAGATTAAACTAAGAAAAAAAACTCAATTATCACCAAAATGTATATAATTATTGGCGAGGTGACGATGCACCACCTGCTGGACAGGCCTTATGAACCCCACAACATCCAACTCATGAACTCATCAGCTCATAAAACTTATGTAAAAAGAAGGAAACTCATCAAAAGGCTTATGCCATCTCCATCTGCTGTGTAGGAGGGAAAGAACACGAGCATCTGGATTACTACAAAGGGCTGGAGGAAAAAGCGCTGCCATGAAAGCTCCGAAGGGAAGGAGGTGAAGTCGGAGCCTGAGCATTAACAGACAGAAATCTCCTCGCTCTTTCCACACCGGGCAGACTGAAATCGCTGCTCTAGCAACGGTATCCAAGCAGTCCCTGCTGTGACAAGGGAGACAGCAAGGAGCCAACCCAGGCTGGCCTCTGAAATCCCAACATTTTCCAGAGCTGGTGAAGTGGTTGTGTCCATCCCCCTGGCTCGGATCCTCAGGATTTGCACACAGCATAGGAATAAAACTCAGGTTGCCCTCTGCCTTCAGCTAATTCCCATATTTATTGACACAGTGATGCCAGCGCTGATCCAGGGCTGCAGGTGCTTTATTCACGCATTTCCAACAGGGAAAATGTGATGGAACAGGGCATGGACAAGCACTGCCATCCTGCCCAAACAGGGAACATCGAGCCATGGATCTGCATAATTAAACATCCAGATAAGTACATCTACATTGCAGTGCAAACAATCTCGACTCCAAGAGAAAACCTAACCCCCATCTTTAATTACAATCAGGACAAAACCAACTAAACCAAAAGGGAGAACTTGGGAACTGCAGAGACACAGATTTCTAATAAAAGCTAAGTCACCATTAGAAACCACAAGACACTTGCTGTTGAGAAGATTCATACCTGCACTCTCCTATACCACTCCACAGGCAAGACAACATGGTATTTAATAAATTCTTAATGCCTTTTACTATCTGGAGAGGAAAAATATGCTAAACTTGAAGATATGTATCTTATATTAAAGACTTAAGGGATATAAAGGCAGATAAAACCAGATAATGGCCCTTCTCCTTTATGGAACTTTATCCTAGAATGCAAGAAGACAACTTACCCTAAAGATTGTATTTTATTTATGATGCCATTACATTTGCTTAAATACTGGACATAAACTCTTCATATGCTGAGCAACAATTGCAGGAATTGGCACTGTTACATGGTCAGATAATTCCCTGCTGGAAATATGCATTTTATACCCGGGACAGATCCCAAATATCGTATTTTTAGAAAGAGATTTGTTTGCTACTCCAGGTCAAAGATCAGTTTGCCACAACCAAAGAGGATCTCAATCAGCACAGTCAGACAAGATAAAAATCCTTCCATGGAGAGAGAGAAGAGAGACAGGCAGTCACACAAAATTAAGGCTAAAAAGAAATGTGAAAGATAAAGATAGCAGTGTCAATGGAATTAGAAATGTTTAAAAATACATGGGTTATTAATTTATTAAGATTAAACAAACATTGAAGACAGAAGTCCATATGTACAAAGTCAATTTACCAAAGCAATTTAGGAAGATTTATGGGCTTGGAGGAATTCAAGCATTCCAGGAGCCATGAGACACTAAGAAACAAACAAATTCATATCCTAATGGCAGACTCCTTTTTCCATGCAAAGCCCTTTTTCTGGACATCAAACTCCCACACAATACCCAGGGGCAGGCTTTGCAGATATGACACCTAGATTAAAATCTGAGAAACTTTAGAAGCGAAAATTCCATTAACTCAACGACTTCCCATGTAATTTTCACAAGGCATTAAAATAAAAAAAAAATAAGA
>VYXB01009511.1:65242-76006 GCA_013397135.1 Pachyramphus minor | reverse complement strand
AAAAAAAAAAAAAAAAAAGGTATTTGTAAGCCCTCGAGCTACGCAAGACCAGAATGATTTTACACAAGCTTTTCCTGCAAAAAAAGCAATGCTGTGATACCTCTGCTACTAACAGCTAAGGAGAAGGAGCCATTTTATTTGCTCCACAAGCAGCACCATGTCCAGAGGAGGCACTGGTGTGCCTTCATTTCCCAACCTGGCTGCCTGCAGGGCTATTAACAGCTCTGCCTTACTGAAAGCGTCCCCATCCCTAAATAAGTGCATGGTTCTGATTATTCCACGCAAAAAGCCCTTCTGGCAGAGCACAGGGAGAGGTTCTTTTTTATTACCCGGGCAGGCACTGCCCTCACAACTGCTGGAAGTAGATAATTTTTCCTTTCACCATCCCAGAAACCGTCACATCCGCTGTGCCAACTGCTGGTTGGTCTCTGCTGGAACGCCAGAGATGACCCCGTGCCTGGGGACTCCTCTGCAAAGAGCTCTGCACGACAACCACTGAGAGAGAGTTTTCCTTTGCTCTGGGAGGGGGAAGGAAGGGAGGAATAAGATGACTTTGCAGAACGCGCTGCAAATGAGGTTTAAGGTCGCTATAATTTGCATCTAACCTAAATATTTTCATGAGGCTGCTATTAAGAGAAATCCACGACTTTAGGAATGAGTCCCTAAGAATAAACAAATCCCAAACACTCGCTTTGCTTGGCACACTCACGTGGCTCCTCGGAGAGCAGCTGTGCAGGGAAGGGCACAGGAGTCGCCAAGAGCGCTTGGAACACGGACAGGGCTCCCCTGGAAAACCATGGAGGCACCAGGCCATTACACTGCAAAAAGCATGGAGGGCTAGGGCAGCACAAACTGACTCAAAATGGGCAAAATACTCGCCCCAGGGTTGATTTTTTCTTTTTTTCAGGTTTTCCTACAACCATCCCAAAAGGGATTAAGGGAGAACACGGCGACTGGAATACATGGGCTAGAATTCCCACTAAGGCCACAGTAAGATGTGCTGGACCAACTATTTCAAGCATGTGGGGCCATCACAGCAGCCAGCACAAGATACTCCTGCCCAGCCAGGACTCTGGAATGTACACACAGTCCTAACCAAGGAAAACAGGGGGGAGAAAAACCAACTCACCACCAAAAAAAAAAAAGTCTGTGGACCTGGAAAGAACTACGGATTTTTTTTCTCCTGCAATTCACAGAAACTCACTGCAACTAATGCTGGTTTCAAACCACCTGGCTGTGATGTTTGAAGACCTGTGTGTACCTCGGGCTGTCCCCCAAAGCAGTTCAAAAAATCCTTTTTACATTCTGTTACAAAGTTTTTCTCCTTTCTACGGGAAAAGTTCTCTGCTTGAAATGGTAGAAGGATGTAAAGACGTGCAAATGTCTTGGTTGAACCACAGCAAAACACGCACAGTTATTATGCAGATCCATTCAGGAAACAAGTTTTTGGGGGGGTTGGGTGTTGTTTTTTGGGGTTGATTTTTTAAAAACCAGGATTTCTTAACCCCACAAGAGGAACCCCCTGCACAGCAAAACAAAGTTTTGAGTTAAACTTGTAAAAGTGTGCACTTTTTAATATGATACCGTGATGAGATTTGCCAAGTGACTGCTCAAATTTGCTTCATCTCCTCAGTAGTCTCACACAAACATCCAGCATATTGTACATTCACTTCTCTGAAAAGTCAAATAGCTTAGCAAGTACAGCACAAAAAAAAATAAACTGAAGGATCACCTTAGACAAATACCCTTATCAGATCACAGCTGACTATACTGGCCAAAAAACTAGGTATTACTCAGCTCTGGCTAAGATATATCTCAATTAAAAACAGGTTTTCAATTATTTCCTTCAGTTAACATTTTACTTTTTGATTTTTAAGCAGGTTCTCATCACAGCCAGACCAACCAAACTGCTTCTTAAATGCAGACCCTGCTGCAGACACTTCCAGTAACGCAAATTATAAAGTACTTGTTTTTCACTCCCTCACCTAGTTAAGACTTCTTTAAACAAGATCTCTTTGATTCATCAGCACTTCCTCCTGACATGCCAAGAATTAAATGTTTACCAATAGTGACTAAAATTGCAGCAGTGAATTCCCAGGAAGTCACAGAATTGTTTGGGGTTGGAAAAGACCTCCAAGATCACCAAGTCAAACCATTCCACAAGGCCACCAGTAAAACCTGTCCCCAGGTGCCACCTTTAAAATCCCTCCAGGAATGGTGACTCCACCATTCCATGGGTGGCCCATTCCAGGGCTTGACAATCCTTTTGGTGAAGGAATTTTTCCCCATATCCAATCTAAACCTGCCCTGGCACGACTTGAGGTCACTTCCAGGTAAATAACTTCTATTCCAGTGACACTCCACAGCCCTAAATCATGGATTAAACTTTTGACTGTATTGCAGCACTGAGAGCCCCAAATCCAGCTCCAGCCTTGGAATATCAATATTGGCACAGTGGAAAACCAAACTGGAGACAAAATAAAGTCAGGCTTAGTCATGTATGTTGGTGCCCACAATAACCTCATGCATCACAGCCTAATTGTCCCAACATTTAGAGATTGTGATTCGGAGGCAATTTAACTGGTAAGTGATGACGAGAACCTTTAAGCTTGAAAAATTACCAAGGTTTGTTCTCCCTCAGCACATAAAAGGAACTTTTCCATGTACTTAATGTCTCTCTACTTTTTTATATGAAAGTAACTTAAAATGTCTGTGATATTAGTGAACTCAGTGATTATAAGATCCTCTGGAACAGTTTCTTTTACTCAGTGTTCATTTATGCAAGTCCAAGACACAAGGATATCTGAAATCCACCCTTTTAGCTCAGCCTAGGTGAGGTCTGAGGAGGCTCCCTGGGTAGAAATAAATCCCTGCCTTAACAAAAAGACCAAGAATAGTGTGAATTCTGCCCTTCAATGGCCAAGGAAAAAGACGAAGAGATTACACCCTTCAGCTGATCGGATTTGCAGCCAACAGATAAAATACTGCAGTAAAATTTGCCAGAGTGTAAAAAAAATCACCAGCCACGACCGCTTGATAACAAAGTTCAGTTTTCATTTTATAAAGTATCTCATATCTTGCTGAAAAATAGTTTAGGTAGTGTGTGAGCAGGGGGATTTCCACTGCCAATCACCAGAAAAGTCTCTGAACTTCAGCTTTCCAAAACTTCCCCAGTTCTGGTGGAGCAGCTCACTTCAGTACTGCACGGTGCTCATCTCCCATTTCCAAAAGCACTTTTTTTTGGGAAGGGGCAGATCCTTTACAAGAAGATTAGAGGATAGCAGTGGCCACACAAATCCCCTGGGCTGCGTTTTGGAAGCATCACTGCCCTGGTGGAGTATTTTTGCTTGACTAATGCACATATGGAAAAATTTAACAAAGGCCAGGAAGTAGATTTAGGCCTTCCACAATTTCACAACAATCCAAGGGTGCTCTTACATGCCACAATATTAGTAATATTTCCACTCAGAGGAAGCCACAAAACCAGACTAAGTTATTACATGTACAGATATACATTGCTAATCTAAGCCATAAACACATCTTTAACATTCATCAGCACCGAAACCTCACACCCAGTAAAAGTTCACCCAAAAAACTGATGCCTGTAAAAGAATTTAAAGCAGACCACGTTCAACAAAACAGACTGGAGCCTGCTCATGCCCAAAGTGACATCAGGTTTGGAGATTTTTCCACCAGAACTCTATGGAAAATGCCTCCTGGTCCCAGGTGGGACAACCTTCACAGCTTTCCTTTCAAAATTAAGTTTCTCTCACTAATTAACTCAGGCAATGCAGAAGACAAAATACTGATCTGGGAAAATAAAGAAGTATATGTATATATGGTATATAAAATAAAGAAGCCTGTTAAGTGCTGTTTATTTGGGGAAATGCATGACAAGCCAAACATTTGCCCCTTGAGCTACATTACAGAATAATTCCTTATTTTGGGGCAATATACATAATTCATGCTGAAGGAAACAGCAGTTCCCAAGCCAACATTACTTTCATACTTGGCAGCTTCCAGGCCCTGCACCCGAAAGCAGGTTTTTAAGGAGACAAAAATGTGAGAGTTAGCAACAGCACACGACATGAGAGAGCAGAGTGGGAACTCATTCAGCAATTCCTTACTCACGGGTCAGTTTACCTAATCCAAATTTCTCCCTTCCATTTTAGCCCTCTGTGTGAAGACCATCTCTTTACTGGTACAACTTTCAAGGGCAGAGCACGCTAGGAAATTGGTATTTAAATACAGTCATTGGAGCCAAATGCTGCTGGCAGGAAAAGAATCCCAGAAAAATACAGGTCATGTCCCAGAGCTTCAGCGTTTTTTCAGGCACCTTCCCAGAGCTCCAGGGCGACATTATGAACCCGGCAGTCTCGGGAGGAAAGGCAGGGAAGACCAAGGAAAACACCACCAAATTCAGACTGACCAGGGCACAGTTTTTCCTCCAGGATGAAGATCCTGTTATTTGCCAGGAACAGCAAAACACTCCAGCAGAGGAGGAGCAAGTGCCATCAGCAGCTCTGCTGCCGCAGCTCAACTCCAGACGTGCAGGCTGCTGTCCTCAACTCAAATAGATGGCTCTGCTCCTTGATTTAAATTGATCCAGGAAATAATTTCTCAAGGATTATGCACACTGAGTTTCAAGTAATGACTGAAATAGCAACTACCTGAAGCAATAACCACTCTACATCTTCAGCACTCCCTCCTCCCCTTCCAGGAACTGGGGTATTGTGGAATTCAGGCCCAGCTGAACTTGCAGTTCACTCTTCCCACAAAACTCAACAGGCAACAAAGCACAACTACACTTGGTTTTACAAGTTCATATCAAGTCAAGCACTGGCTTGCTTTGGAACATGATGAACATGCAGAATTAGAAACTATATTCTTTGCCATGGAAGAAAAAAAAAATAAATAAATCAAGCAGACTGTACATGATGTCTGAGCAATGACACTTATCCCAAGGAAAACTCTGTTTCACAGAGTGTTTTAGTCTTGAAGCCAGTAATTAGTCATCAGGAGCTGGAAAACTTTTATTAAGCTCCTAGGGCTGTACAGCCACGTACGGGGCAAAGGATCCATCATCTGATGATGTTAACACCTCCCAGGAAAATTTTACATCCTTAATGTTCCTGAAAAACGCCATCCCAGAATAGGCTGAACATCCAAGACAGGTTCTGCCAGGTTGGTCACACCAGGGAACCTGAGCAATTAGCATTTCACCTTCATCCTTCTGCCAGTGAGTAAAACTGTCTAATCTCTTAAGTAATGTCTATATTTTAACTGGAGCCTGGAGATTTCTTCTTGTACTACAGCACTTGTGATTCCACCTGGGAAGCAAGAGGCATCATAACTCATAATTCACCATAACTTCATAATTTTACGATTTTTTTTCACTCCCTTCACCTCTTTGACATTTTAATTTCTCACTAATTCACCTTATCAGACACCAGAGAGGCACCTCATACTTATCGATTGAATCTGTGCAACTTTATTTTCTACATTGCTCTGTAAGTACTGAATTTCAGCTTTTGGAGAAATATCCTAGGCTACAGAGGGGATGTAAACAATGGGAAAATGCCTGTCAGAACAAGAGGTTGTCCAGAAACATCCAGAAAATCTACACAAACAAGCAGGGGGAAAAAATATTTTCCACTGGCCATTGAAAAGAACGAGAAGCAGAACTGAGAACATTTCTATACACAGGGTTCAGCAGAGGGGAACAGAGTGGGGCAGCTCCCTGTTTTAGCCAGGGTTTGCATTCCCAGCTCACTTGAGGGAGTGCTGGAAGTACTGATCAATATTTAAAGCCATCAGCAGTGGCAGAGCCAACCCCTGGTGCCTGCTCACCTTCCCATATCTCAAGGCAAAGCAATCACAACGAGGAAAGTGAATTGACTACACTGAAATGCTCAAGTAAAGCTGTAAATACTGGCAACTGAAGCTGAAAAAAACTACATTAATGCTTGTTTGTGCAAGAAAAAACCCAAAGTCACAGTTCTACAACTAGTCCACCCTTTGGGTCTGGTTTAAATGGCTTTAAAAGGCCTCAGCAGAGGGTACCCTGACCTCCTCAGGGAAACAGAGCTTGGGCTCAGGGAACAGAATATTGAAAATAAACCTTTTCCTTAGTTATGATTAATCTCAGCTCAAACATGGGATTCTTCAGGACCTGGATGCATCTTTATTGAGATTTATGAACATCTAAGGAGCAGATCTGAGTCCCTGGTTTCATGTGGTAGGAGGAGAAACTGAGAACCACATCCCACTGGCCACAAACGCTGTTACAAAAATCTCAGGGAACAGGGGAGCTGGAGTTCAGGTTATTTTCCACCTGGGTTTTTTTGTTTGGTTTTGTTTGGGTGTTTGGTTTTGGTTGTTTTTGTGTTTGTTTGGGTTTTTTTAATCCTTATGGACTTTACCCCCAAAAGTTTGTCACACGTGTTCTCAGCACCTTCTTACTAATGTTTTGCAGGACCTTAGATTCGAAAACATAGAAGAGTTTTTATTCTTTCAGAATAAACATAATACAGAAGTACATTTTAAACTGGCCAGGAACTTGCTGTCACATCCCCATAACTAGAAAACAAAACAAAAGAAATGTTGCTTTCTCACTTCGAAAGTCTATGAGTCACTCACATTTTACCATCAAAGTATCTTTGACTAAGTTCACTTCCCCCTGCTTTGATGGAAATACAGAAAACCAGCAAAAATACAGATTTTTTTAGGTCATTTTAACAAATCAGCTGGTTCTTTCCCTGCTCCATACACTTCCTAGGAAAGGGACTGCAGAGCCATCCAGGCTTCAGCATTTGATGCCATTCATGGTGTCAAACTCAAAAAGACTGGAATTCTCAGAACAACTGAAGTTCACCATGAAATAGATAAAAATGAGCTGCAGTGAAAAAGTGACACAATTAGGAGGCTGTAAATGGTATTTAATTATCAGCTAAGACACCAATCAATTTATATTCTTAATATCCACCTTAGCAAAAAAAAATAATCAAACAAAATACCAACTAAAAATCCTAAAGTGCAACTGAGGAAATAAACTGATCTTCCTCTACAGGGATTCTACACAGGAAGACCTGAATGACTGGAGATCTGAGCAATAGAAATGGGATTAAACTTCCTCACAAAGGTATGTGAGTAGTGCAACACCACAAAAGGTTCTTGTTTGTCTCTGAAGTGGGATTTCAGCTCCATAAAACAGTGACAGAAGGATCCGAGTGCATCAGCAAAATTCAAAATATCTCCAGTCACAAGTCTGATGCCTCCATTAGAAACCAGGGACCTTGGATACAGTAATTTGGCAGTAGCAAAGGGTGCACAACTGCCACGCACAGAGCACAGCCCCTCACCCCTTACCCAACTCAAAAGAAAGTTCAAACTGGAGCAGGACCAAAAACAGGCTACTAAAATATCAGGATATCAAGTGCTTCTCTCAGAATGCAGAGTAAAAGCTTTTGATTCTTTTCCTTACAAAAAAAAAAACAAAAAACCAACCCCAAACTTGGGAAAAGGTGACATTACCTTCTATAAAGTGTTTATTCCCTCCTTATCAAAAAAAAAAACCAAAAAAAAAAGTGACTGAGCTCATCACTTCCCACAGAAGAGCAAAGGAGAGAAGGGAATAAATTCCAAGCCTCCTGTCTCAGTGTATGGCAAAAGGCACCAAGCACTCATTTGTGTCCCTCCTGTGAAGGGACTGGCAGTGGTGGGGAAATCCCTTGTGAGGAATCAGGGATCAGCCTCCCAAGTGGCTCCATTCCTTTGGGCATGCCACAGAAAGGCAAGGAAGGGATGGAATCTCATGGGGGGCTGAACATTTCCAAGCTGGACAAGCTGAAACCTCTCAAAGAGTCTCTGGAAACACCAGATGTTTCAACAACAAATTTCCTCTTGGATCAACTTTCTTCCCAAAGGCAAAACTTCCCCTCAGTGCAAACTGAACCAGCCACTATTACCAGACCAACTCTTTCACTTCTACCCACAGAGTTTTTAAAGAAAATATCCAAGTCAGTGTTCCTGCTGGCAGCTACAAACCAACTGAGGTTTGAGAAACAGGAGAATGATTCCTTGGCAGGCTCCAGAAGGACAATCCACACTTAATGGTTGGAAAGGTCTCTGTAAACATGCAGGTGTAGCTGCAGCCCTGGTAAAACAGTCAGACACTGAATCCAGCATCAATTCCAGGGTACCAGCACCAAATGCCAGAGGAGAGATGGCAGCATTCACCAGAGGAAGCTTCTGTGTCATTGAAAGAAAACTGGTGTTTGTTGATAGACTACTGATCCTCAACTAAAGAATGACCAGAAAGGCCTTTGAAAAACACTTCCAGTTTTGTTTTCCTTTGCTTGGGTTTTTTTGGGGGTGGGGTTTTTGTTTTGTTTGTTTGTTTGGGGTTTTTTTGTGTGTTTTTGTTTGCTTGTTTTTGTTTTTAAAAGAGCAGTTATCAGGTGATTTCAGTGGTCTGAAAAATTTCAGTGCCAGTTCAGCACCACACAAGCAGATGTGATATAAGTCACTAGACATCTAATTTCTTTCCTGGTCAGCAGTGAATAAAGCTTTATATTTCATCAGTTTGTTTTACATTTGAAACCATAGAACTACTTAAGAAGTGTATTTAAATCATGCTTAGCTGACAAGCTACTCTGTTCCCCTTCCACAAGCTCTTCTCCTGCACTACCACAACTCCCAACAAGGAGCAGCAATATTTACTAAGTTGTATATTCATTCCTACATCCATGAGGGCAGAGCCCCTCTTCTACTCCAAGGTCAAGTGGTTTCTTCCTAGTTAAACTAGAAAACTTTCTCAAGCTTTAAACTACAGCATAACCAGAATTCCCATTATTGTGGAATCATTTAGGTTGGGAAACACATCTAAGATCAGCTCCTTCCAGACGAGCATCATTCTGTTCCTCATGTCAAACACTAAGACAAGTTTTAGCTCTACCTGCACATCCATCCCATAATATGTTATGTTCCTGCTGCAGCAATTTTCAAGTTTTCAATCTTCACTCCAAAAAACCCCCACACTTTCATGTGTTTCTTTACACATTTTTCTCTTTTTGAGAGTCTAATCTCAAATCACAGGTCAAAGCCTCTCCTTTCCATTTCAGACTGCATTTAAGCTCTCTCCTTTTTCATTCCCATGGGAATCAAAACCCAAACTTTCAGAGCAGACAGCACATTAGGACCAGCATTCCTCAGACCAAGGTCAGCACCCAGAGAATAACCCCATCCCTGGGATTACGCTGCTGAAAAGCCGATAAAAGTTGTTTTCCCTGATGATAAGCACTTCTAAACAACATCTTAAAAACAGCCAAATGCAAGGTCATGCTTTGGAAAACACCAGCCCTGCTACAGGAACGGGAATTGTATCAGGGAAGGCAATGACATTAAGGACTTTGGGCAGCACTGCAGATGCCACGTGAACATTAAATCCTGACACGAGTCTGGAGCAAAAGGGACTAACGGGAGCCTTGGAAAGGGGTATCAAAGAGAAAGACAACACTATCTGTATCTCATCAGTGAGATCAATAATGGACTGTCACCCTCCTGCTCAGAGAACAACACTTCATCACAGACTTAAAAGCCAGAAATGCTGGGAGAAATAACTACAAGATGATCAGAGACCTGAAAGAGCCACCTTAAAGTCAAGTTGTTTTACCAAGAAAGATAAGGGGATTACTTAAGTATCACCAAAGATTATCAATTAGCAAAGAATCCAGTTCTTTTTCATACCTAACACAGCAAATAAATGGAGAGACAACAACAAGGGGTTCAGTTAAAAACCTGTTTTTAAAGGTTTGCTTCATTTTGGAAAGTGGAGATACTTGAGGATATTAATAATTAACAACTGAGGCAACTCTGTCACTTGTTGAGAGTGGGTGAGTTGAGGATACTTCAATCAAAGGTCAGTAAAAGCAGCACAATCGATGATCAGATGAGGCTCAACAACCCACAATGACCCAGCTGTCCTGTGATCCTAACGGTCCTCCCAGATTCCAGCACCAAGGCTGGCTTATCAAAAAGGTGTTATAGAAAGTATTACACCTAAATCTCACTGTGGTCACTCCAAACTTCACTGCCAGTCACTGGAGGAATTTAATAGGTTGTAGTTGGATGCCACGGAGCCAATTCTCCCACTGAGGATGGGATCAGGGTAGCACAGCAGCACAAACCCATGGCTATAAAGTAAAGCTCCAGCCTCCTCCTGCCAACCCCCAAATTCCCAAAGGCAGGAGGTGAGGGCAGCACGTGACTCCCTTCCCCAAAAGCCACACACAGCAGGTGACACAGCCCAGCATTCCAGCAGGGGCGGGAGAGGACACCCAGCTGCCAAAAAACACAGAGCCCACAGGCACCTGACAGCCCCTCACCTGCAGGGCAGGGGGACACTGACCCTTGTCCCCGTTTCACCCGGTGACTGACCAGCCTGTCCCACAAATGTCCTTCCCCCAAACCTGGAGTTAGCTTCTTCACCTCCTCAGGTGCAGCTTTCCCTTGCTCATCCCTGGTGCTCAAGCCCCTTCTCTGAAACCTGGCACTCCAGGCACCCCACTCACCACCCTAAACCTGCAGACCAGACCCTCCACCCCACACAACCCCCCCAGATCTCTTCACCAACCAGTTCCCCAAACACACCCCCAAGTGATGGGGTTCAACTCTGTCTCTGAAGCCCTTACAAGCACCTCCTGCCTCAACTCTGCTGTACAGACCCTCCCTCACACACACTCCCCCCAACCTCGCACCCCCCCC
>VYXB01009511.1:0-61839 GCA_013397135.1 Pachyramphus minor | reverse complement strand
AGGTGGGCTGAGGGGCTTGGGGGGTGCCCTGTGGGGATGAAGGGCTCAAGGGGGCCAGAGGGGGACCTGATGGGCTCAGGGGGCTCTTGGGGTGCCTTGAGGGGCTCAAGGGGTTTGGGGGATGTGCTGAGGAGCTGAGGGGTTCAGGTGGTGCCCCATGGCTCTGAAGGGCTCAAGAGGTTCAGAGGGTGCCCTGAGGGGGAGCTGGAGGGCTCAGGGGATGCCCTGAGAGGCCCAAGGGGTTCAGGGGGTACCCCATGAGGCTCAGGTGGGCTGAGGGGCTTGGGGGGTGCCCTGTGGGGCTGAGGGGCTCAAGGTGCTCAGCGGATGCCCTGAGGGGTTTCAGGTGGGTTGAGGGGCTCAGAGGAATGTCCTGAGGGGCTCAGGGGGTGCCCCATGAGGCTGGAGTGGGGTGTTGATTACCAAAGGGCCTGGCAAGAGCTGAGTGGAGTGGGATAAGGGCTGATTTATCTCTGCTGGTGATGCCCTTGTTGGTGAAGCCCAGTACTCCTACTGACCTTGTCCACCAGGATCCCTGAGTTCTTTCCCACAGAGCTGCTTCCCAGCCCAGTAGATCCCAGCCTGTGCTGCATTCCCAGATAATGTTTCGCAGGTGTAAGACCTTACACTTTTCTTTGTTGAACTCCACGAGGTTCTTGCCAGCCAGCTCTTCCAGCCTGTACAGGTCTTCCTGCAGGGTGGCTCTCCCTTCCAAAGGGATCTTCCCAGATCAGTTTGGTATCACTGACAAACCTNCAAGGATTGGTCCCTTCCAACACAAACTAGTCTGTGATTTTATGATTCTATATTAAACATTATTCACAGTTTCCTCCTTTGCAATTGACGCTGAATAATTCTCTGGCAGTGCTGGTACCTCTCTGGGGCTGTGGGGCTGTGCTGCGCTTGGAGGGAAGTTCCCTTTGGCATCTCCAGACCTGGACCAGGTTGGATTTTGGTGCTTTGGACCACCATGTGCCCACAGCCTGGCTCTGACACCCCAAACACTGATGGACCAGCACACAACCTGGGGATTCTTTTACAAGTTTCTCTATTTAAGGTTGTTTAGAGTTTTTCCTGGAGAAGGGAGATGTTTTCACCCAGAGCTCCCACTGAAGCCAGGGTGAGGCTTGGGACATCCTTGGGGCAGCTCTGAGCTCCTGGAGAAAGCAGGGGAAATATTTTGAGATGACAGGGGGGAAAAAAAAAAGCCAAACAAATAAACCGCTGTCTGTTGGAAATGACAGATTGGAGAGATATTATGAGGCAGGACAGCAGGATGCCTGGCTAGATTAAATTAGCACAAGGATTCTTTTATTTTTTTCCCCCCTTTATTTTAGGAAAGCGAGTGAGAACGTGGCAGCAAAATCTGCCTGCGGATGAAAAACTCGTTCCGCAGCCTTGAAGGCTGAACATCAACTGAGTGTTTCAAAAGCGAGGGGGAGCAGCAAGCACTTCATCTCAAGACCCCTTCCCGGAGGGGGTTCTCAGCGTTTTCACTGGAATCAAAGCCACACAGCTCTGCAACAACACCACAAAATCCGTGGATGAGGCACAAACATCCACATCTCCCTCCGCTGCTGCACTAACGAGGCTTTTTGAAGTTTGCGGCCTTCCCGTGGCATTTCAGACTTCACTTATCCAAACTTCTGCCTGAGGGCATCCCTCCTCTCCCAGAATTACCACAGGAGCAATAAAACAAATACTTTACTAATAATATACTCCCAACCCCAGAGGAAGAGACGCCACCTCGATGTTCGGAGCTTCACTAACAAACCAGCACAAGAGGAGCAATGCCCTGTGAAACCCGTGACCTCTGAATATGAAATTCAGGGGGTTGAGAGCCGGGGGGGGCAACAGCCCCACAACAGCCAGGAAGAGGTGGAGGAGGAGGAAGAGGAAGGAGAACCAGCAGCTCCCTGCTGCACAGTGAAACCACCCCAGGATTTCTCTGCCCAGTATCCTGTTACCACTTGAATCAAGACCTGGATGCCAAGCCAGCGTATTTTTAGCACATTTTGGACTTAAAGTGAAGGGAATGCTGGTGAAATACGCAGTACTGACAGCCCTGGAAAATCCTTCTCCATCTGCAGCACAGGCAGCAGGGAAGGCTGTGAGGAAGCAAAGCAATGCTGAGCTGCAAACCAAGCCCCCCTGCCCTGGTTTCTCCAGCTCAGCCTTCCTGGTGCTGTGCAGTTACTGGTGGCTGCTGGAGAAGAGGGTTTTTCCACGCTGGGAGAGGAGGGTTTTTCCACACTCTGAGTGGATGGAGAACGGTGGGGAGGAGTGTGACGTGCAGGGAAGTGTCACGCTGCAGATTTGCACAGCCTGGAGCCTCCAGCTGAGCTCCCTGTATCCCAGCAAGGGTGGCTGCCCTTGCAGTGGTGATGGGGCCATAGAAGAGGGAGACACTCAGAAAACACGAGTGTCTGAACCCCACTGTGCTGGTCCAGGTCTGTGCTGCATTTCCCACTCTCATGCAACACTGGACCTGTGGAACCTGTGGAGCCCAAAGGAATCAGTCCCAAAGTGCCCTGTCCTACCTGCAGCAGTGACTGACACCCACTGCTCTGGGGAAGCACCCCAAAAGAGGGCACTTATCACAGAATCATTAAGGTTGGAAAAGCCTTTTAAGGTCATCAAGTCCAACCATTAACCCAGCACTGCCAAGGCCACCACTAAACCACATCCCCAGGTGCCACATCCACATGTTTTTTGGACACTTTCAGGCACAGTGATTCCACCGCTGCCCTGGGCAGCCTGTCCCAATGCCTGACCACTCTTTCAGTGAAGAAATTTTTTCCAAATATCCAATCTAATCCTGATGCAACTCGAGGCCATTTCCTCTCATCCCATCTCTTGTTACCTGGGAGAAAAGACCAAACTTCACCTGGCTCCAATCCCCATTTAGGGAGTTGCAGAGAGTGAGAAGGTTCCCCCCTGAGCCTCCTTTCCTCCAGGCTGAGCCCCTCCAGCTCTCTCAGCCTCTCCTCATCGGATTTGTGCTCCAGACCCTTCGTGAGCTTCCTGGTCCTTACAAAACCAACACTTGCAGAGCTGTCCTTGTCCTGAGCCCCTCATTTGGGACCCCACTGAGACTCTCCAGCACGATTCCCAGGCCAGAGCTGGCTGGGTGGATCCGTACTGGCTGGTTTGTAAGGAAGGGGCCGTGGAGGGGACGCAAGAACTTCCCTTGCTGCAAACAGGGTCCCTTTGGTGATCAGGCTCCAGCCTTCCAGCGAGCTCAGAGGTCCTTGGACGGGTGCCTTGGACAGTAGCTGGAGTGGCTGGGAGAGGCCAGAGTGACCACAAGAGATGTCCCCCACATCTCTTTCCCAGGAGAATGATACACACATGGCGCTCACGTGCTCGTCATCAGAAAGCTGGAAACCCAGGGGCAGGAAACTCAGGGATTTGACAATTGTTTGTGTCAGCCTGGAGACAAATATCTCATCCCCCCCCCCCTCCCCTCCACATCAGAAACTTGTTCCTCTACCGCGCGTGTGTTTCGAGTTTCCTCATGCAAAACCTCGCGTGGGCGTTTGGATACGTAACGAGCACATAGTTCAGGATGAAAACAAGTTGCGTGGAAGAGCCAAGTAACGCCAGAAAAATGAAAGCAACACAAACAACAGCGTGGCAGGAGGCCATACCAGCCCGCTCGTGGGCCAGCCGGATCTCACGTACTCCCCGGAGCTGCGGGGCCGATCAGCTGTCGGAAAAAGAGACCTCTAAAGAACAGGCGGGAGGAAATAGCATTGGCAGCACAGGCCACTGCATGTTTCCTTCCAAAGCAGGACAGAGCCAAGGACATCAGGCAGAGCTGTAACATTTGGGGGCTCGTGAAGTAAGGCAGAAACCTCAAGTGGGCTGCAGTTGTGTAAACTCCCATTGTTCTCGGAGCGGAAGCGCAGCGCTGGCCCAGCGGGGGATTGTCCTACCAGATTTTGGCGATGCTCACCTAACCAAGCTCCTTCTGCCTCGTTTCACTCAGTACATCGTGCTAAGGGGATAAAAAGCTGCTTGCCTGCACCAGACCCAGGCTCAGAGCACCCTCCCAAGCCAAACGCCTGCTGCTTCCTCTCATACCTTCAAAGAAAAATGCCTCTAATCACAGAATCACAGAATATTCCGTGTTGGAAGGGACACACCAGAATCATCAAAGTCTGGCTCCTGGCGTCTCCTCCAACCTGTGGGCAAGGCTGGAGCAGGACCAGGGGAATTGCAAAAACTCCTCAAACTGGCCTCACTCATCTTCATCTCTCATTTTCATGACACGATGGAAAAAAAAGCGGCAAAGCTCATTGAGACCCATTTTCTGTGTGGCTGCCATGCACATTCACACTGAAGAGGCATCAGAACAAGCCTCAAAACCAGATGATTTTATTGTTCACTCCCTTCAGAGAGAGGGATCATCTGTGTCTCCTTACGACATGGTAAAACAATACCTCCTTCCAGAAGAGGTAATAAAATACCTCTTCTGATCCAGGCCCTGATCCAAGCATCTGCTCCTGGGCTGTGCACTCCAATACCTGCTTGAGTCCTCTTCACTGCCTCTTGCAGCATCTGTCCTTTGGTTGAAGGCTTAAAGAAGTGAAAGACCTTGCTGGCAATCCAGAAGATTGAAAGGAGCCTGAAATGCCAGTGCCTCCATTGCCATAATTCTCTGCACAAAAGCCAAGCTTTAAAGGGCTTGTTTTGCAAAGCACGAATGTGCATTTTTTTCGAATCAAGGTCAGTAACTCAGCTTCATTCACCAGTCTCCAGCTGCAAAACAACATGCCCCAGACAAGGCAGGAGAGTGTATCTGAGTCAGAAGATGCCTTTTAAGGGATGCAAGTGGCTCCAAGCCACGGTGGGAAAGAAGATCTCCTTGGCACCCTTGTGTGCTCAACTCCATCTGAACTAAAACAGGGCACCCGAGGGCAGGAAAAGCCGGGGAAATGGGAAGGGCGGCAAAAATCACAGTCACACTCTCTGCTCTTTGATAACATCCTAGAATGTTGAGGGTTGTAAGGGACCTTATAGATCATCTCGTCCCATCACCCCCTGCAATGGGCAGGGACACCTCCCACGAGACCCAGTTGCTCAAGGCCTTATCCAACCTGGCCTTCGACACTTCCAAGGTTGGAGCATCCACAGGCTCCCTGGGCAACCTGTGCCAGGGCCTCACCCCCCTCACAATAAAGAATTTTTTCCTAATATCTAGCCTAAATTTCCCCTCTTTCAAAAGTACCCATCACTCCTTCTCCTGTCACTCCAGTTCCTGATGAAGAGTCCCTCTCTGGCTTCCCTGTAGCTCCTTCAGATACTGGCAGGTCGCTGCGAGGTCTCCACACAACCTTCTCTTTCCTAAACAGCCCCAACTTCCTCAGCCTGCCTTTGTAGGGAGAATGCTCCAGTCACCTGGAGCAGACTTCATGGCCCTCCTCTGGACTAGCTCCAACAATTCCATGTGCTTCATTCTTTTGGGAAATGCACTTTTCCAACCTCACCCCCGTGCCACCCTCTCCATGCCCACCGGCGTGACGCGCCGCCGCGCTCAGCTCCGCTCCACGATTCAACCAGTACTCGTGGGAAGCAGAGGAGATCCTCCCAGTTGTGCCTCGGGATAAAAATATTTGCTCATCTCTTCTCCCTCCAGGCAGGTGTGCTCATCCCAGGCGGGGCTGCTCCTGCTGGGATGCACTTCCACGTCAGGCACACACTGTTCATCACACACTGCACTGCTTCTCCCTTTTCCACGCGCCCGGGGTGCTGTGATGATTTCTCTGAATCACCCAAAGAGGATGCTCTGTCCTGTGTTTCAGATGCAAAATGTGCCTTGGAATTCAATAGTTGCTATAGTGCCTAATTACACATTTTATGGAGTACTTAGTCACAATGGCTAGAGCTCTTGTTATTAGGCTTGGACTCCTTCTGTTGCTTTATTTTAAAGACCTTTCTATTAAACATTTTCTCTCTGCATTAAAAGTAGTGTATTGCAGCATTTTCTCCCTCCAAAGACATCCCCAGTTCATGGAGCACTGATCACCCAATGGACAGTAGGAAGAAGAGAATTTGCAGCCTGCTTTTGTCACAGTGCTCCACAGTGCACATAAAAGTCGGCTCAAATGACAGTAACAATACATTTCCCAGGAGCTCCCGAGCACTGATCCTGGCAACAGCATGTCTGCAGTTTGGAGACAACTCACATGGTCTGCTTGGGGCATCCACACCTTCCCCCTGGCAGCATGGAGAAGGTGGGCTCCTTGGGTGCTCTTCCCAGAGGCTGATTCAGCCCATCACAATGGGACGTGTCTTGGATGAGGCTGAATCACTCTCCTGAGGTTCTGGTCTGTTTATGCACATTCTGGAAGAGGCTCAGCTTCAGCACAGTCAGCTGAGATGGGTAAGACAAGCCCCAAGCTCCTCATTGCTCCTCCAGATTGGAGAAATTGGAATTCAGTTGGCATTGGCTGGAAGGTCACACCACACCTGCAGTGCTGTCTTCAGCTCCGGGGCCCCCAGTGTGAGAAGGATGTGGAGCTGCTGGAGCAAGTCCAAAGAGATGCTCCAAGGGATGCAGCACCTCTGCTCTGCAGACAGGCTGTGAGAGCTGGGGATGTTCAGTCTGGAGAAGAGAAGCTCCAGGGAGACCTGAGAGCCCCTTCCAGGGCCTAAAGGGGCTCCAAGAGAGCAGGAGAGGGACTTGGGATAAGGGATGGAGGGACAGGACAAGGGGGAATGGCTTTAAACTGACAGAAGATTTAGATTAAACATTAGAAAAAATTCTTCCCTGTGAGGGTGGTGAGACACTGGCACAGGTTTTCCAGAGAAGCTGTGGATGCCCATCCCTGGAAGAGTCCAAGGCCAGGTTGGATGGGGCTTGGAGTAACCTGGGAGAGTGGAAGGTGTCCCTGTCCCATAACAGGGTTGTTGGAACTACATGATCTTTAAGGTCCCTTCCAACCCAGACCATTCTACGATTCCATGATTCAGGCACACGGATGTTCTCCACCCTACATAGTGGGATTGGTCTTTCCCCTGTTAACCTCTTTTTGTGCCTGGGTTTCTTCAACAGGAGAACCGAGCTAAATACTTAATTGCCTACTTTGTAAGGAGTCAGGCAGGATAATTAGCTAATGTTTGGGTAATGTGTCATAGGGTAGGAGTGCTAAGTAGTGTCGCTGTCAGCAGCACAGTGGGAAGTGAAGGACTCAATCTTGTTTTTCACTCGGGAATGTCACGGTCTCCCTAAATCCATTGTTCCCGTTAACTGGTTTGCTGAGGGCAGGGAATTTGGGCAAAGCGTTTAAAGGAAGAGGATGCCAGGGAGAGCAGAGAGCTCTTTGTGATCCAGAAGAACTGTCAGAATAGCTGGGTGAATTTTGGAAAGAGAAAACCGGCAATGAAGGCAAAAGCAGGGAATACTTGGGACTGCCCAGAAAGTCCTTATGTGTGTAAGTGTGAGACAAATATTCAACAGCAGCATCCTCTGAGTAACAAAAATGCACCAGGGAAACTTTTCTTGCACTGCATTTATTGCAGTGCAGGCAGCACAGCGGGAATTGTGGTACAGGGACCCATCTAGCTCACCTTGGGTACTGAAGTAGCCTCAGCCCAGCAGAGATTTCACATGTTTAATTTTTATTATTCTGCAAATTACGTTGTGGATGAAGTTCAAGCCCTCCTCATGTCCGCTGATCGTAAATGATGGGATTTCAATCGCGCCTCCTTGAAGTTAAACATCCGAGAGACACTTTGGTTAATAGTCTGCCCTTCAGAGCAGTGCATTAGCTCTCCTGTGCTCCTGTCTGCTTAATTTAGAGCGAGTGGCCAAGAGTGCTGCAATTAAGGAAGGAGGAATCTTGGGCTGAAGCTCTCGGCGCTTTCAAATGACCAGCAGACCCTGCAGTGCCAGCTTGTTTTTTACGGTAGCTGGAACAACACTTTCCATGACTCATTACTAATTATGCTTTGGGTTTGCAAACAAATGTTTTTAACCTCTTGTAGTTGTATGTGAAAATCATAAACCCACCAGTGCTGTCCCAGTGCCCTCCAAGCATCTGCTGTCCCACCTCTGCAAGCCTGGCTCTTCTCAGGCCAGGCCAGGGTGGCACTTTCTCCCTCTCCTCTTTTCTAAACAGCCCAATGTTTCTCACTCCATTTATTTCCTCATCCTGAGGACAGTCCCATGCTTTGATCTGTGCAAGAGATGACTTTTCCAGCGAGGCTGTTGGGCTCTCCCTGTTTCCTGTGGAGTGTCCAGCCACAGGCCACACGGAGATGATGCCAGCTCCCAGCTCTTTTCCCTGGTGTTTGGTTAGCCAGCCACAGAGCATCTCAGCAGCTTCTGCCAACTGCTCTGCATCCTGTACAGACACCTCACACTGGATTTCCCACAGCCAGGAGCAGGGAAAGGAAAAACCAAGGATAACCTGGAACTGATCATCTCCTCCACCAGCATTCTCTGATCTTTTCCGGAGAGATCCGTAAGGAGTAATGCCTGACCTCTGGAAAAGGAAAGCATCCTTTTACTTCTCAGGCCTGCTGAAATGCACATCTATGGACATGCACATAAAATGTCCACATGCCAAACCCACCAACTCATCCCAGCACTCCCTGGGGATAAATGGTGCCCAGTCTCCAAAGTCTCGGAAAGGCCGCTTTATTCCAGAGCATCGCTTCCTGTTGTGTCTGTTCCTGGTTTTATAGTAAGTAGGTGGAAATACTGGCAGCAGTTCTGGGAAGGGCAGGGCTTGGGGAAGGACACGGCTGTTCACCAGGGACACCCTCCAGGCCATGGCCAGATGCTGCAGTTAAGACCCTTCTTGGCATTCCGGCACAAGTGCAAAATGAGGGGAGCACGCTGCTCCCATGAAAGGGGGTCAATTTTCCTTCCACCAAGGACAGAAATCACATTCTGTGAAGGAACAAGCGACTTCTCTCAGCGCAGCTCATTCAGGTTGCATTTTTAACTCCAGAGGTTGCCCCAGCAGCAAATCCACCCAAGTATCTCACCACTCTCCAGAGCCCAACCCTTAGGGCTCCTCCCACCAAAAAGCCTTTTTTGGGAGGCGTTGGGGCAACACAGGGGATGGTTTTGGTTTTTTTTATCTACAGACCCAGAAATTCTCAGTCCATTGCAGGACAGTGTTTCTGGTTTTTTTGGGGGGGGGAAGAGAGGAGAGCCACGTACCCAGCAGGACGCTTCTTCCTCACCAAGCTCGACTTCTCCCGCCCCATAGGAAACAGTTTCCCAGGAGCCACAGATGGGCGTGGACTGGTGCCTGAGCCGATCCAGGCTGTGTCAGTCTCCGCGGTTACACGGTTTTGCAATCTGCTCCCTGGGAAGAGGAGGGAGGCAACAGTCCTGTGACTGCTGAAAGCTTGGGATGGACTCGTGCTTACAGGCAGTCGTCTGTGTGGGCTTGGCAGGCAGAGCTGAGGTTTGTGGGATGTGGGAGTGCCATTCCCGACCTACTCCCACATCCATGGATTGGCTGTCGGGCTCAGGGGCCTCCCTATATGACTCAGAATGAGGAGTCCCTCTCCAGGGATGCCAGAGGAGGAGGATACACCACCCAAAGTCAGAGGAGAAGAGAGACAAGAATATGATCCAAGTCACCATGTCCTTCAACCTGGGCACCAGGAAAAGCACTGTCCATAGAGTATGGAATAAGCTCCCTCCTAACCCCATCCAACACAGGTTTTCCCCTTGCTGGTTTAGATGGGGACACAGAACGACATTAAATCATGTCCTGAAGTGGTGGTGGACCCATCCACAAGCCAAGCACATCCCAGTTTCTCCTGGTCCTGGGAATAACAAGAGGGACACCTGCAAAAGGCAGCTTTCCCTTCTCCAGTCTGGGCACTTAGCAAGGGACTCCACTTCCTGCACAGGTCATCCCGCATTCCCTGCTGATGTATCCCCAGTTGCCCAGATTTATGTGTAGGAATTCAAGCTCCTTGGTCGCTGTGGGGAGTGGAGGACTTCCCTTTGCATAAGCCCCAGGGTAAGAGTCTTTATGCAGACACCTTGTTCCCGGGATTTGTCTCAATGGGGCCTAAGTCTGGCTGTGTCCTTCTTCAAGGTGAGGCCCTGATCCCATGGGAGTCCTCTGGTTCACCCTCTCATCTTCCCTGAGGCCCTTATTTCTGCCCTTTGCCTTGAATCCAGTCGTCTTTGTCAAGGATGGGGAATTTGGCTCCTTGTAAAACTGGTGTGTTGTAACCCCATTGAACATATGATGCACCCCAAAGCTACGGATTTGCTTGTGATTCCCAACTCCCCATTTGCCCTGGATGTCTGGGGAGCACCTACCACCTAAAAATGAGCCCAGAGGAGGCAGAACAGCCTTACCTCTTCCAGCAGGATGGCAGCAGCAGACATGGCTCCCCCTGGGAATCCACAGCTCCAAGGGTAAAATAATTCTGGAAAGGGAAAAGGGCAAAGCAAGCAAAGAAGAAAGGGTGAGTCAAGCCAGGTTTGCACAGGAAAGGGAAGGTGGGGGGAAGAGCAACAACACAATACTGAGCCAGGGGATCGGTGCTACAGAGCAGTTAGAGGGGGGTGAGCCCCAAGAAGACCAGAAAGACATGTCTGTCTCTGGAGGATGAGGGCTGGAAGATGTGTCCCTGCTCTGCCATCTGACATGTGACATCACCTGGGCAGTGCTGGGGTGGATGGCCACAAAACCCACATCCCTGGGGTGCTCTGAACCACGTGCAAGGCTTTCCACTCACAGTGCTGGCCTCACCCATCTCCCGTGTGTCTGCTTTGCTGCTGACCCCATTCCATGGTGGACATCACAGCACTGGGAAGACTGGAGGTGCCAAACCTGCCCAGAGTGGGTGCTGGGGTGTCTCATGTCGAGAGATTCAAACCACCCACTGCTGCTGCCTGTGAGACCTTGGCCTCCCCTGTGCCAGCAGGCAGCAGTCACACCTCTGTGTGGGCATCCAGAGCACGGGGCTGAATGTGGAAGCAGCTGGTGCTTAAAAAGAAGGTTATTCCAAGAAAATGCTTGTGTGTATTAAGCAAGGACAGTGTGTACTCCAGGCGGCTCAGAGAGGAAAAGAAGCAACAGCAGTGACCTTTTATAAGTGATGGAAAACCAGGCAGATAGCTGTGAACTTGGAAAAGGAAATGGAAAGAAGAGCAATCTTGGAAATTTTTACCTGGCAGTTCTGACTTTGGTCCTGAACACAGCAAGGGGAAAGGCAGGGCGTGACATCAATCTCTGACCGGCTAAAGGACGATGGGATAACAAAAGTGAAGGCTTAGGGCTGTCGAGGATCAGAGATGGGGAGATTTCCTATCACTCAATAAAATGAGTGGATATGGGAACATACACCAACTCATCAGTGAGGAGATTGATGTAGTGTCTAACGAAGCCATTTCTTTGGTTTTTTGTGTTTTTTTTTTTTATTAATTTCTCTTGGCTTGGATCTGAACATTTTGGCTGAACATTGCAATTTAAAGGTCCTCTCAGATGACCACACCGCGTCTTGACTCGTCACAGGCGAAGTTTGATTGTTTCTGTCACTGACCCTGTCCCTCCACTGAAACCATGGCCCTGCAGACCTGAAACCACTGAAATTCATCTGCTTCCTGCACCCTCGGTGCAGATAAGACTCGACAAAACACCGCATCCTCCAGGATGGAGGCGGCGAGCGAGAAAGCCAGAAAATGAGTCATCCCAGCCTTACGGGCAGGAACTGCCTGGATCTGCGCCGTGCAGGAGGCGAGGAGCCGTGCAAGGGGCTTGCAGGAACCTGGTGCTGGTCCTGAAGGGATCCAGGACCCTTCCCAAGGATCACCGTGTGCTTGCTGCATCATCGTCATCAAGATCTTAATCACAGAATCATTGAATGGCCTGGGTTGGAAGGGACATTAAAGATCATCCAGCTCCAACCCCCTGCTGTGGGCAGGAACTTCTTCCACTAGATCAGGTTGCCCCATCCAGCCTGGCCTTGAATCCCAGTCCTAGGGATGGGGTATCCACAACTTCTCTGGGCAACCTCTGCCAGGGCCTCACCACCTTCTCAGTAAAGAATTTTTTTCCTAATGTCTAATCTAAACCTACTCTCTTTTACTTTGAATCCAATCCCCTTGTCCTGTCACTCCATGCTCTTGTAAATAGTCTCTCTTCATCTTTCATGCAGGCTCCCTTCAGGTACTGGAATGCTGCAATTAGGTCATCCCAAAGCCTTCTCTTTCCCAGGCTGAACAATCCCAATTCTCCCAGCCTTTCCTCACAGCAGACCTTCTCCATCCCTCTGCTCGTCTTGGATCAGGTTGCCGGACCCTCTCCAGCAGGTCCATGTCCTTCCTGTGCTGGGGACCCCAGAGCTGGATGAAATCAAAAGACCCTCAAAGAAAGCATCTGCCAATCTCTGACATGTCCTTGTCTCCCTCTCTTGTCCTGCAGGACCAGGAGCCATCTCTGCTGGCTTTCCACGAGTCTTCTGAGGGGATGCAGCAGCAGTGGTTTGTGGCCAAAATCCCGAGGAGTGTAAATGTAGGCCACACTGCAAGAGAAAGTGGCTTTCCAACTGTGTGGCAAGAATGGCCCCTCATTAAGGAGCAGAAACAAGATCCATCAAGGCTGTCTCTTGCAACATGCCCAAGTCCTGATTATGGTCATTTTCCTCCTTGCTTCCACTGCATGCCTGGGAAAGGGCCGCAGTAATTAAAGTCTGAATCTCATTAAAATCCAGAAAGTGCTTGGCTTTCTGAGAATCCAATTATCACAAACGCCACGTAACGCCAGTCAGGGCACGGCTTGTTTTTGGTGTTTGGAATTATTTTTGTTAAACCTACAAATATGGTGTGAAATCAAATTTTCCAGAGGATGCTGCAAACGCGAAGAGGGCACAGTTATAAAAGCAGTTGAAGAGAAACACCTTGGAGAGGGAGGGAGAGGCTGCAAGGAGGAACATGTGGGGGGAATATGGTGCAGCTAAAGGACAAAGCAGGGGTGTCCAGGCAGCAGGAATGATGCACATCCCACCCAAAGCCCTCCAGGGACAATCTGGATGGGTCTGGACCAGTGTCCCAGCAATGTGGTTAGTCCCAGCTTACAGCTGGTGCCTTTAGACAGAGAGCAGTGGCCTGCTGTGATTCAACTGTGTCCCAAACTGTCCTGACTCACCACATGGCTGTTTGGGTTTTGCAGGGAAAGTCCTTGAGTTAATGGGCAGCTGGGTCCAGTGTTTATCCACGGGATGGGCGTGAGGTGGGAAATGATGTGAGCTGGGCAGCAAGAGATGAAGCTGCTCTTCCTCTCCCTCCTCAGTGTAGCAAGCCTGACCAAAACACACGGTGAGATGCAGAAGCCTTCCACTTTCCAGGGAAATTGATCTTGCTCACAAGAGCTTGGCTGTGGAAAGGGAAGAGATGGGAGCCTTTCTGAGGACACGAGCCCCTTGTACAGCACATTTACCCCTGGTCCTGGTGGCCGTGCACCAATTCCATAGTCCTTTCCCCAAACACGGGTGGGCTGCAACATCCAGAACATCCTCCCCCTCTGCTCCCAGCTTGTCCCCAGGGTTTTGCCTACAGTGGGCATGGCAGCATCCCTGCAGCCAGGGATTATGGAGCATCACCCCTAACCAGAGGTGGAATTTGGGATGCCTGGCTTTGCTGCTGAGTCACCACGTGAATGGGGACGAGGCGCTTCGCTGCTCTGTGCCTCAGTTTTCTCAGCTGTAAACACGCATTAAAACAATTTCCTGATTTTGTTGGGAGCTGGCAACCTCCAGCAGCACCACTGAGGAGCTCTGCCAGCCTGGGGTAGAAGGTGCTGGCTCAGTGCAGAGCAGCACCGTGTTTTTTGTGGCACAGTGTGCCTGCCATACATTGAACTTAAGTAACATTACTTAGCACTTGGTCAGCCCCTCACATCTTTACCTAATTACACACACTCGAGCCATTTACCAGCCTGAAGAGAAAAACATCCAATAGCGACTGATCTGGAAGCGCTGGACTGATTTCCACATTTCTCCAGGAGTCAGAATTGCCAAAATAGGTGTAAAATAGGGTTTTGAAAAAGAAAGGCTGAGCAAAAAGATGCATTAAAAGAGAAAAAAAAGAGTGTATATATATATATGAAAACATGTGCATGGAAGGAGTTGCAGGGTGAAAAAGCCCACTGCAACTCCTCATGGAAGACAGGGCTGCAGCACCTCCAAAGTACATTTAAAATTCACCTCCTCCTTCTTTTTTGCAATTAAACACATATTCTTATGCACCTCGACGTTTAAAATAAATAATGACAATTTTTAGCGCTGGCAATTAAAAGCGACGCTGTTTACATTTTAATGAGCTCCTCCAGCGCGAGCAGCTCAGCTTCTTTCAATCAGAAACGGATGGATTTAGAAACAAGGCATCTTGAAATGCGCTTCGGATTTCTGTAAACAGTAGCCCAGCTCTGCTTTCGGGTTCTCGGGGTGGAGGGAACAGAGGGACGATCTGCTGGATAGAAAACTCCGCGCAGCTTTTCTTCCCGGTGGCGATTCTCTGTGGGAGCGCAGGAAAGGAAGTTTGTTTTGGAAGTGAGAAAAATAAAGCGAGGTTTTGTTCCAGGAGGACGCAAAGATAAGCAGCATCTGCGCAGCTGGAAGCGCCGCGCGCGCCCCGCGAAGCCCATATTTACAGCTGCAAAATGCCAGGTAGGTTTTCACATCCTGGGAAGACTTCAGAAGGCATCAAAGTGCTACCAAGAGCCGGTTTCCAAGATGCATTTTCCACCCACCTTTGGCTCGCGCTTGGAAAACCATTAATCACGTTTCGGCTCGGCGCCATCCCTGGGCCTGGATTCGGTGTGGTGAGAGTTGGTGAAAACTTTACTGCTGATTTCAGGACGAAAACCAGTGTTGTTGTTACAGCCTGGGAAATACAGGTGGGGCACGTGGGGCCCCAGGGCTCTGCACGTCAGCGCTGTTCCGTCTGAACCCCCGTCAACAGCTCCGCGTCTCGCAGGGCAGCAGGTTGTAGCCGGCACATCTGCGTCTCAGATGTGAACCTCTTGGAGGGGATGTCAAAACACCACTAGGAAAGCTTTTGCTGCTAAATAATTCCATCCATAAACAGCAACTGTGAACAAGTTGATAGAGCGGGTGGAGGAGAGGCAGGTTCAGAATTCCAGTGTTAATAGGAGCAGGGTTGGGTTTAGCGCTGCCGAGCAACGTTCTCCTTCCTGCACCCTCACGCTGCTCAGTGAAGAGGTATCATCATTCCAGACTCACATAAAAATCCACTGGCTTGCCCAGGGCAGCAGGGAAAGTCTTTGGAAGTAGGATGAGGATTTAAAAAGCTTTTCTGGGAAAAGTTATCGTAGAATTGTAGGATGGTTTTGGGTTGGAGTGAATCTTAAAGATCATCCAGTTCCAACCCCCTGCCATGGGCAGAGACATATTCCACTATCCCAGGTTGCTCCAAGCCCCATCCAACTTATCCTTGAACACTTGCAGGGATGGGGCAGCCACAGCTTCTCTGGGCAACCTGTGCCAGGGCCTCACCACTCTCTGAGGGGAGAACTCCTTCCCAGTATCTAATCTAAATCTACCCTCCTTAACCTTAAGTTCTGCCCAAATATCCCTGTTTTCCAGTGATTTCAGCCTGGCAGGCTGGCAGGGGACAAGGTCCAGAGGCACCACAGCTCCTGAGAGCTCTAGCACGAAAAATGCATTTACCTTGTCTCTCTGCTTTTGTTTCCCTCTACAAACAGCTCATCCTGGGATATGGTAAATGTAGGGGAAATGCCCTCCAAAGACCAACTGTTGTTATGGAGTTGGGAGAGGAAAGGCAAATCACTCTGGTTTGAAAGATAACAGAGCATCCCCACCTTGGCTGAGTGTGTAAGGAGAAGGGATGAGGTGTTTGGGGATTGTCTGGGGTATTTCCATGGGAAATGACTCCTACATTCAGGAGAAAAAGGCTGTAGAGATTCTTCCTTGGGCAATTCCTGATTGTTCCCCCCAGGGATGGCTTCTGGTGAGTGAACCTTCCAGGCTTGTCCCTGCCAGCCCCAGGATCCCCTAAGCCTGGTGTCCTTCCCTCTCTCCTCCAGCTACACAATAAGCAGATAAAATAATAAGACCTTCAAGGCTTTGCATTAACTCGTGGATGCCGCACACCAGGACCCGGCAGGTGGATGCAGCCAAAATGACACCTGAGTTGCCTTCAGAGAAATCCATTAACAGCCAGGAATGGGGGAAGGAGAAAGACCTGACAGCTGAAACACATGAGAGCCATTCCATAGGGAAATGCAGTTTGCAGACTGGCATCACGGCTCCTGCTTGCCCAGCGAGGCGAAGACCTCTGTGTCCGTGTGACTGAGAGATTATTCCCCATGGCAGGGTTGAAATCTGATACTAACTCAGTTTAATCACAGCAATGATTAAAGTGGGTCGTGCCCCCCCTCATTTTTGATACTTTCTGTGTAGCAGGGGTGGTGTTTCAGGCATTGGGCCCCCCCAAAATGCTTTTGCACTTGAAACACTCGTCCTGCCCCCTTCTCCAGATGCACATGTGGGTGGTGAGGGCAGAAATGCTGGTGCAAAGCGTGTCCCCCACACCAGGCCAGTGCAGTGATGTGGCAGAGCCTCGAAGCAGCACGGTAAGAGCAGGAGGAATCCAAGCTGTCACAGCTGGTTACAACTTCCTGACGTGAGGTGGAGTCACCCATTCCTTGGACGCCTTGAAAAGGAGCTCGTGGCTCATCAGCTCCTGCTGCAAGGCTGAAGGACCACCCCAACCTCCCAAAAACTACAGGGTTGTTCTGTCTTGCTGCTTCGAGGCTGCACTGGGCTTTCACATTTTTCCAGCCAATCCTCCACCCAGTCCCTGCTTCTCTCCATCTCAGCTGCTCATCCCAGTGCAAGAGTCCAACACGTGCACTCATGTGACGAGTTACGCTTTGGAAGACCTTCCTAACACTGCTCCTTACAGACTGGGGCTGGATGGGAATCCTTGGACACTCAGCATGTGAATGGAGTTCAGCCAAGCCACAGAGAGGATTGCATAGGGATAGAAAGCAAAACAGGGATTTGGGAGGATTTAAGTCTATGCTTGAAGGGATAGGAAAGGCCAGGGGTGAGGGAGAAGGCTGAAAAATCCCAAGCAAGGCTCTACCTAGGGCTGAAGTCCAGGAGTTTGTCCCGCATAAAAGTAGGCCAAGGATGAGTCTCAAGAGGCTCCTCAAGGATGGGGAGCCATGGACAGATGTGTGCTCCCGGATCCAGCTGTGCCACTGGATGTGTTTCACCTCCAGCCACTCCTCCCCACCCTCTAGCTGCTGCAGCCTGTTTAACAAAAAGCAGCATCACCCCTTGGAGCAGATTTGGGGACAGAATGATGCTTCCATGTCCAGCTGGGGACAGTAACATTTAGCTGGGACATGTTGACATTTCCAGCTGGCAGAGCTCTCTGTGGGGTGAACATGGATGGAGAATATAAAGAGGTGACCACGTGGGAGCCTTTTGAGACAGTTAAGGATTGCTGGGAGGAGGATACAGAGAGCCAGGCAGGAAAACTCGTTGGTCTCCACTGAAGGATTAAGAAGGGATTCACATCCAAAAGGGAGGAAGGAGGTGAGTGAGGAGGAAAATGACACTATTGACAAGCCAAAAAGGCCAAAACTCCAAGCAATCCCTAAAAACCTGTCCTCCAGGTGTAGGGAGAAACAGGAAAAAGATGTTCTTTATATTTAAAAAAATCAATCTGTGTAGGTTGCAGACTTCCAGTACTCGTTCTCAGTTGCTAACAGCAGGATTTGTTAACGAGCACATTGATCCTTGGGTGGTTGTATTTGAAAATCTTTAGACACTGTCATCCTTGAGAGGCAGAAGAAAGGAAATGTGGTGGTGATTTAAAACAAAAAAAAGGGGAGAATATAATTCTGGCAATCACCAGCCAATAAAAGTAATAGAACAAATATTTAAGAAAAAATCATGATGAAATGTTTAGAGCTTGGTTCTGTCCACACAACAGTGTCAACGGAGAGAAAATTTGCAGAAGCCAGACGCTGAATAAAATTACCATGAGACAAGAGTCAGACTTGAGGGATGGCTGGCACAGAAAACTGCTGGTTTTCTTCTTTTCCAGCTCTTTTTGGTGCGAAGAGGAACGCTGTTAGGGAACGGCACGGCCCAAGGATGAAGGCAGAGCAGCCTTTTATGAACATATGTTTTCATTTTGACTAATGTATCTTGCTTCTTTGTCTTAGGAAATAAAAAAATTAAGGGGGAAAAAAAAAAAAAAAAAGCCTTGATCTGAAATGTGGTTTGTAACAAACTGAAAACACATTGAGGTGCAGTCAGTAATCCTGAACAGCACACGGACCAAGGCACATTTACTGGGGCACAATAAGAGTCAGGGCTAAAGATCAAGATTCATTAACATCTTTGCTAATGATCTGGAAGGACGATGCCTTCCTTCCAATACAAAATGAGATACACAGAGCTTGGCAAATTCCAAGAAGTTTGGGTGATAATAAAGAGTTTTCTCTGGTTTTGTTCCAAACACCTGGAAATTTCCATCCAACATCAAGCGGTGCTGAACACACTAAAACATCTCATCCCATTGAGTGACATCTTCATTACTCACCACCTAGCCCACTCAGTCTCTCTTTTTAACCCTCTGAATGTACTTATGGGTGTCTTTCCCAGGTCTTTCTGCAGACCCAGCCCTGGTTTGATATTTAGAGAGACATTTCTGGAGCAAACACAACAGCCCAGCGCACACGGCCGCCTTCTCCGGGTTCATCACCTGCCTCCTTCCCCCACCTGCAACTAAAACCACTGGAAAGGCTGATGATGAGCATTGTGCCTCCAAATGTGTCTCCCACCCCAACCTGAGGTGGTTTAAGCTGGTCCCACCAGCAGCCTCCAAGCTCTGTGTTTGCCCACAGGCTCCCCTGGCCGCCTTCTCTTTGTGCTGCTCGGGTGATTCACGGCTGTTGTTGCTCAAGACCTTTCCATCCATGAGGTGTTGAGCAACAGCCTGGAGCAACCTGAGCCACGTCCCTGGAGCGCTGAGCCGAGCTCTCCTGGCTGTCAGGAGAGAGGGAGCAGCGGAGGACACGGACCTGGGAGCATTTGTGTCTTTTCCAAGCAGGCTGTGAGGACACAAGGTGTTTCTGGGGCTGATTTCATTGCTTTTTATCCCCTGTCACAGATCCAGCTCAGTGGTGATGGGAATCAGGCTGGTGATGGGAGAGTGTTACCCTCAGTGAGGGAGACCTTGATCTGTCAGTCTTCTCAGGACCTGCTGGGAAGGAAGGGAGAGGAGGAAGATGTGGGGATGGCAGATGTGCTGTTTTCACCTGCAGTTTCTACAGCAGATCCCAACACCCCCATTCCCTCTCCTGGCTGTGTCTGCCCGTGTCACATCCCCTGGTCAGAGCCATGTCCTTGGTTGTCCTTGGGGCTGTAGCATCGTGGCCTCACACACCAGGAACAGGAGGCCTGGAGAGGGGAGGGATGTACAACACTGACACCCAAGAGGTCTGGGGATGTGGCAGGATCTGGTCCTCAGGAGGTGCATTTTGCAGTTCCAGAGCTTTTGTAAAGCCTTAAATGAGGGGTGGGATTCACAAACTGTAGGACCCTCCATCATCACCCATGGAAGTCTCAAGTGCCCCTGAGACAGAGGAGGAAGAAACCTGGAGAGAGCAAAAATACTGGATGCAGCGACTGATGAGGGGACCAGGAGCAAAATTAGCAGGGGTGGGGTCTGGGTGGGTCAGCCATGGAGGCTTTACCCTGTGAGGGGCAGGAGGTGTGGGGTGAAGCCTTCTGGACAGAAAATATTTACCCAGTTTGGTTTGAGACTGTTTAAATCTGCTGTAGAATTTGCTCCCAAACAACCAAACAAAACAGACGAAAAAGAAATGCATGTGAATGGATCCAAATGCCTCCTTATGGTGCTTTGTTTTGGTTTTTTTTCCCCCTCCTTCTTGTTTTTTTCTTAAAGAAATATGTGGATTTTGCGTTTGCAGCACGTCAGGGCTAATTTTAGGAATCTGCAATTATATTCTTTCAAAAAAAAGCACCCAAGGGGTTGCAAAGAACCCTGCACAAGATAATACGTGGTCTTCAGCCCCGAAGGCTGAACCTTTGGCTTTCCTGCCAGAGGAGCAGCAATCCCTGGGGTGGAAGGGCAGGCTGTCTGCAAGGCCTTCCAACCAAACTGTGATCCTTGAGCAGGGCAGGAGCCCAAAGAAAACTGCTGCCTCCCAGCACGGGGAGCAGGGTGGCCTTCCCTGGGGAAGCAGCTCCGGGATCACCGGGAGCTGGCAGGAGCTGCTGTCTGGTACTTCCTCATCCCATCCAGCCTCCAAGGGACCTCCTGGCTTAGAGGGCACAACACAACCCACAGCTGACCCTGTCCCCTCCCTTGGAGCTGGAATTGGCCGTGGACACCTCGTTCTCTGACTCAGCCCTTTTATCTGGGGAATTTACGGCCTTTCCTTCCTGCCAGCCTTAGTAAATAACCCCGTCATCTGACTGGGTTTTGGGAACTGCCCAGGAGCAGGAGCCTCACAGGGAGGTTGAGATGAGGACCTGAAATCAAGAAGCATTGCCAGGGCTGGGGGGGGTTTCCCAGTGGGACTCTCATCCATGGGATCGCTGTCCCCGGTGGGGGCCTCACCTGCAGCAGCCCCATCCCCAGCAAGTGAACAGTCCAATGGCATCACCATCCCTGGAGGGACACATGGGATCATTATCTCCAGCATTATCCCTTTTCCTATGGCATCACCATCCCTGGCAGAACCTTCACCTGCAGCATCACCATCCCCAGTGAGATCCTTACCCGATCCATCGCCATTCCTGGTGGGATCCATGGCATTGCCATCCCCAGCAGAATGTGGAGCCAGGACCAGGAGGTCTCACCCACACCCAGGAAAGGGAACACTGGACACAGCTGTGCTCCCACACCTGCAATGCCTGGCTGGATCTGGATCTGGCTGGATCTTTTATTTCCCTTTAACTTGGAAGAGCATTCACGAAACTGGGAGGAGGGCAGGAAGGAGGAGCAGGACTAAGGGCATGGAAAACCCAGGTCTCCATCAGCTACGTGCTTCATGCACTGCTGGTGCCTCCTCTACTTTCTTATTCACCCACTGGGAGCTGCCCAGGGTTCTCCACAGAGCCGGGGGCTCCAGTGGGCTGAGCAGAGCAGGAGATCTGGGCTCTGCTGGTGGGGACAACTCACTGCTCCTGGACAGACCAAAGTCACCTCTCTAGATTCCCTACAGCCAGTTTGGGCATCCTGGCTTGCCCCCTGGAGGCAGCCCCAAGCACTTGGATGGAGGCAATAAAAAAAGGATGCTGGCAGCAACAGGTGTGAGGATGAGCTGATGGAGAAGTTTCGGCACGTCTGAGGGGCTGCAGGGGGAAATCTGCTCTTTTGGGATGTGGAAGCAGCTCTTTTGGATAGATGGGACCATTCAGGACTGGGGACGGGATGAGCCAGAGCCTAAATCCAGTGTCTAAGCTGAGGTGTGTCCCAGGATGGATTGTCCTGCATCCCAGGAGCACTTTCTCCCATTGGGTACCTCAAGGATAACGGGTTTTTCGAGCAGGTAGGTCAGAGAGGTCTTTTAATTCCCTCTGATGAGCGAAATCAGGGTGAGCCTGGGGGGCTGTTGTGGAAACTGCGACCTCTGTGCCAGGAATTTTGTGCTGCATCCTCCTGGCATGGGTGTGGGGAAGTGCCTCTTCCTTCCTGGCTTTCCTCTTCCCTGTCATCACCTCAGGCAGGCTTTGAGGGCTGCTCCAACACAGGGTCTGCACTCCCCGTGGCATTTCTGGAGCCCAGATGCCCATGAAATGCCATCAGGGGATGAGTGTAATTTCTGTGCTCCCCCTCCAGAAGTTCACCCTTATGGAGGGTCTTCCAAGCAGTCCCCCCTCACAATAAGATTTTCCCTGGTGCCTCCTGCACCTGCCAGTTGCCAGTGACATTCCCTGTCACTAAGGTTGCTGTTCCCTATTTAACAGCCCCAGATCCCTCTCCTCATTGCCCTGGGGCTGTGCAATGATCTGGGCTGGGGAACTGATCCAGCATGGAATAACCCTGCAGAGTAGATCCCTCCCCAGGCCACGCTCAGACAGCACAGTTGCTGCAGAAATGGTCCCAGAGACACTGAGCGGGGCTGGTTTGGTGCCCAGGCACCTCCCTACATCCATGGAATTGTTTGGGACCTTAATGATCCCCTCTTCCCAACCCTCTGCCATGGGCAGGGATACTTTACACTGGAAGCAACCCTGTGTTACTCCTGGAAGGCTCCAGCACAGGGTGAATTGGAGGAATGGCACAGAACAAGAGCTGATCTCCAGGCCTTGGAGTACCTGGAGTACCTGTGTACTCCTGGGAGCTGGGCTGCACCAGGTGTAAAGTGTCCTCTGTCTCGTGGCCAGGCATTAATTTACCTCCTCAGGAACGTCTGGCTGCTGATAGGACATAATTAGTTTCCTGTCCAGCGTGCACTTATCTTGTCTGTGCGCTCGGTGCATTTGGTGGCGAGTCCATAAATCAAAGAATTCCTCTGTCCCAAGGAGTTTTCCTGGGCAAGCAATCCCCCAGAGGCCCCACAGCAGTGATTAATAGCACCCACCTCCCTGTTTGGGCTGGTTCAGGGCAGCGTGAGTTGCTGCTCTCGCCGGATTGCCGAGGAATTCGTAGGTCGGCACAACTTCCCATCCCCAGAAAGCTCAAAACAGCAAATCCCTGCGAGACACTGGAGGCAAAAATAAGCAAATAAGCAACAAGTGCTGCTGGGAGCCTGGCAAGGACCCCGCAAGACAAAGGTTGTAAAGACAGTCAGCAAATTGCCACTCCGGACAGAGCTGTGGAGGCAGCCTCTAATCACCACCCTGATGTAGGGCTGCCTTAGTCATCCTTTATTGATTCCCTTCTCTGTGAATCATCAGCTCCTCGTGGGGAAGGGCTCTCCAGCTCGGAGAGAGCTCGGAGAGGCACAAATTACCGGCGCACACGTAAGCGGGAGAGCGGAGATGCCGACGGAGACGCTCTCGGTCATGTGCCCAGCAGTTTGGGAAGGTGATTAGAGCTGCTCACCAGGGAAAAGAAATTAAGTTTTCAGAGGGAAAATGAGCTGGGTGAAAGGCAGTGGGGACTCAGAGGAGGCCGCTGGTGTTCCCCAGGAGATAAAGTCATCTCCTGTTCACCTTCCGTGGAGCAACGGGGAAAGGGTTTCTCCCTTTGGCCAAACACCTTCTGCTCTTAATTAATCAGGTGAGAGGCTTCTCATGTCTTCACCCACACTGAAGGAGCAGGAGGGCATTAGGAGCAGTGATTTGAGGTGACCTACATCGCTCCAACCTGCTCTAACACCCTTTAAATACTTTATGCCCTGTCCCACCTGACCCATCCCCTCTCCTGCTCTTCCCAGGAGCTCACCCCTTCAGTCGCAAGAGCCAACATTTCCTCTCCGTGCCCCGTGGCCATCACTGCTCTCACCTGGAGGTCTGTGCACGGAGCAAAAGGGGACAACCAAGGAAGGATTTGGGCCTCCTGGAGAGGACCACAGGGAGACCAGTCCCGGAGGCAGCTCTGGTCTGGCTCTGCTGGCGCTGGCACTGAGCACAGCTGGGTCTGAGAGCGGCTGCAGAGCGTCCTTGTCACAAACTGCAGCAAAGAACTGGGGTGGCAGGGAGGTGGGTAGGGGGTAAGGAATGGGGGGGGATGCCAGCCAAAAACCTGAGGGGCTTCTGAAAGCTCGGGGTTGCGTCCTTGCAATCATCCCGCAGGGCACGGGAAGGCGGGCAGGGGCTGGAATCCATCCCCGCTCCAGCCTGGAGTTGTTACCCTGCCTTGCCGCGGAGGCAGATGCCGCTGCAAGAGCGAGGCAGGCGGTTCCTCTGCAATCCAGAGCAGAGCGAAGGCGAGCAGGAGCTTCCGCTGCCAGGGAACGAGCTTGAAAGGGATCCAGCGGATAAAGAGATATTCAAAGTTCAGCTAATGAGTGAGATGAGTCACTGGCTCAACGAGACAAAGGTTAGGCTGGAAAAATAAAAATCCTCGCTGCACGGAGCGGGGTTGGTGGGGATGCAAAAGGCAGGGGATGAGGCGCAGCCAAAAGCAGACGGTGCCGACAGGGGCAGAGGGGCGAAGTGAAGGCTGTTGGCTTGGATGTGACCCCGGGGGTTGCCCCAAATGTGGCCCAGGATGGGCGTGGGGGAGCTGAAACAGTGGCGGTGGATGTTCAGGCACATGCAGCTCGCCCCCGCCCCCAGAAGTCAGGCAGCCGTTCTGCAGCCCCTCTCCTGATTAAAGCACATTTATTCAGGGCCCCAAAGAGGTGCTGTTTGCAAATGAAGCACAACATCCCTTTCTTCACCCTTTTCAACAACCAGCACTGCTGAGAGGGGGCAGAGGATGGTCAGACCTCAAAAAACACTAATTAGTCACTGGGAAGCATCAGCCTACTTCCAACACTCTCATTGTTACCTCCGCTCCCGAGGAAAAGAAATACTGCAGTAAATGTGGGTCCTGCTCCAAAGCATCCTGAAAATGAGGGCTGGAAAACCATCACCTTCTTGCTCCTTGGGGGTGCTGGTTTGGGGGTACCCAAAACTCCTGTTAGAGCACCCCTGTGTTAACACTGAGCGAAACAAAGGAAAAGATCTTCTCTCCCCATGGTCTTTTATAGTCCAGAAAAATAAAAAGCTGCAGCCTGGGAGCCTACAGACAGCACAGCACAGGCCTGTGTGGCACAGAGCAGGTGCAGTGCTGAGGGGCTTTGCTTGTGCTTTTGGGATTTCATTTTTGGATGGGCTTTCATTTCCTTCACTGCTGGGCTCACCCCAGGCCGGCTGAGTTGCCACCTGAACTGAAGGAAGAAACATTCTCCTCCTCCTGAGAGAGTGAGAAAAAGAGAGATGGGGAAGGATGGAGTGTTTTTTTTGGGGAAAGCAGGGCAGGAGGTCAGAAAGAAAAGTGGGAATGGGTGGGGGAAGGAGGGATGCAGCAGGATACTGCTGTAAGGAGGGCTAGAGATGCTGCCCGTCTGAGCAAGGAGGGCACTCCCAGCCCTCTGCAGCCCCACGGGAGCTGCCACGTGCAGTTATCAGGGATGTCACAGCAGAGCAGACAATGTCTCAGCACCCACACGTGGGGTTTCAGCAGTCTTTAGCTCCATACAGGGTGGAGATGCCCTGCAGCACTGGATGCTTATGGATGATGGAGGGAGTGGGATGGAGACAAGGAAGAAGGGAGGCAGAGGCCTCCTTCCCCTGTTTTCTGCAGTCAGTTTTTTCCCCCCACATTCACAGCCTCCTTTGTGCACTTTTATAACTCTCTGTGGGACCTGGGGGAGCTGGAGCTTTGTTTCTGAGCAAGGTGCAGGCAAGGAGGCACCTTGGCCAAAGGGAGCAGACAGCAGGATGTTGGCCCTCTCCCACAGCCCCCTTCTTCCTCTCCAGCTTCCTTTAATTTCCATGGCTGAGGGCTGGATCCCCAGGCACAGGCAGAGGTGAAGGGAAGCAAACCAAAGGCAGCACCATTGGCTAGAGATGCCTGTAGAGGACCAGTCTCTGTTTGCTCCTTTCCCATATCTCTTGCAGCTCCAGGCATGCTTTACTGTGATCCCCAAAATCCTTGTGCTACCCTTCAATGAATTTATCTGGCAGCTGTGAACAGTTCAGAAGGGAAGGGAGAGCAGTAGCAGATCCCAGCCTGCTCCAGCTTCTCTCCTCCCAGAGGATCCATAGCACAGCCCAGGCTTTCCTGAGCTGGCTGCACCAAACCCCTGGAGTTCAGGAATTTGGCTGCAGCATCCAAGAAATGGTGTTTCCAAAGTGGAAAGATGCACTGGGTCCCACACCTGGACCCCGTGTGCCTGCTCACTGTCCCCAAGGGGATGAGGCAACAAGCTGGTTCCTGCAAGCCTGAGGTTGCTGGTAGTTGATTACAATGTGGGACAGGGATTGTTCCAAAGGAAGCAGGATGCCATGCAAATATTAAATTGACTGCACTTGGAGACTTCTGTGGTCCTTTAACATGCTCTGGAAGCCTTAATTAATCAAATACTAGTTTTGCACATTCACACACCAGCTCTGCTTTGCCAGCCCACTGTCCCTCTGTCCACCAGGACCTCTGGGACAGGCTATAAACAGTGGGATGCACACACAGATCCTTAGCACGAGGGGTGGTGGTTTTAAACTGAAGGAGGATTGGTTTAGATCAGTTACAAGGAAAAAGTTTTTTAGAGTGAGGGTGGTGAAACACTGGCACAGGTTGCCCAGAGGGGTGGTGGATGTCCCATCCCTGGAAACGTTCAAGGTTGGGGTGAACAAGGCTTTAAGCAACCTGGTCTAGCTGAAAATGTCTCTTCTCATTGCAGGGGTTTAGAGCAAATGACCAACCTGGCCTTGAGTATTTCCAGAGGTGGAGTATCTACCACCCCTCTGGGCAGCCTGTGCCAGGCTTTTACCACCCTCTTTAATTTCAGAGGTAAATGTGCAACCAGGGAATGAATGTGAGCTGGGCTTCCCAAAATGCAGCACCTGCTCTGGCAGTGTTAGAAAAGCCAACACAAAGAGGTCTGTGGCCTCATCCAGCCCCAGGTGCTGTCACTGCCAGGAGCTGGACCTGCTGTTGTCACCAGAGCAAGACGTGAGGAAATGGGGGGGTTGAGTAGAGACAAATGGGCCGAGTCATCAGTGAGGTCAAAGAAAATTGTGACAAGTCAGGTTGTTTTCAAAAATTATTTCCACTTTAGTGGTCGAAGGCTGCCACAGATTTCTCTCAAAAGTTCTGCTGAAGGAGAGTGACTCAGAATAATGCTTTCTGGTAATAAGAGCATTGGCATTTCTGAGGCTGCACAAAGAGGTCCTGCCTGCCATGAAAAGATTTTGACTAAAATAAGATAGTCCCACGATTGACTGATGTTTATAAAATAGAAATGTGGCTAAAAGGCACCAGCATGGATAGAGTCATGCTCCTCCCACCAGAAATTCTTGGAGCATATTCACTTCTTTAGCATCACCAGTGGCACAGTGGGGAATCCAGCCTGCAGCCTGGAGCAGCCATATCCCACCAGGCTCAAATCCTACCCCCTGGTCCTGTGTCCCCACAACTGGGATTCCAGGCCATCCAACAGCTGTAGACTGCAAGGATTTGGGCATTTTGGTGAAAGTCCTACTCAGGGCTCAAACAATGTAGCAACGGGGCAATTGCCCAGAGAAGCTGTGGCTGCCCCATCCCTGGAAGTGTCCAAGGCCAGGTTGGATGGGGCTTGGAGCAACCTGGGATAGTGGGGTGTGTCCTGCCCATGGCAGGTGGGTTGGAACTGGATGATCTTCAAGGTCCCTTCCATCTCAAACCATTCTGTGATTCTATGACCTGGCAGAATTACGTGCAGAGGGGACATGGAGAAAAGTATCCTTGCAGTAAATTTGTGCCTGTGCTTATTTTCTTGTGCATCTCGAGCTAACCCTTTCCCAGGGTGGTGCCAAGGAGCTTGTTAATTTTACAAGAGTGAAAACCTTCCCGAAATGTCCCATTTGCTTTCATCAATTGGCCCAAAATGCATGTTATTAAAGTGAAAATGAGGGAGCAGCCAAGTCCTCAGCAGCTCGTGGTCCTGGAACAGCATCATCTCAGCTGCTCCCCCCCCTCACCCCCCAAGGGACACCACGTACAAAAAAACACCTTCTGAAAGCTTTGAATTAAAAAAAAAAACCACACCACTTGTAAAGATGTGAAACACAAATAGGTTTGTGTCTGTACAGCCAGAGTAAAACTGAGACAAATGAAAATGAACAGATTGAGTTTAAGAGCGATTTACGCCCAAGGGACGCGGTTCGCCGGGGTGAGAGCTCAACTTTGAGAAGTCAGCACCGTGGTTTTTGCCGTGGGGCTTCAGGGCAGTGGGTGTTTCAACAGACATTTGCCCTTTGCACACCCTTATCACTCTTTTTTCCACCTTCAGGCATAACATGGAGGAGCCTGGCCTTGTCCAGTGACGGGTGAAAACCCTCCGTTCGTGTCAGAGAGGCGTGAAGAAGGAGGGGACCTGATGCAGGGAATCCATTCTGCATCATCTCAGGCACCTGGGAGCGTTTGATTCACCCAGATGATGCTCCCAGGCCAAACAGAGTCATCCCTTTAACATGACATTATCTCCTTGCTGCTGTAACTCCCGTTATTAGCTTGGAAACAAGCTTCACGATGGATTGCTGAGGGGATAAATGGGAATAAAGGGGTGAAATGAAGAGAGCAAGTGTTTAGGTTAAATGCTGAAGTTTTCTCCTGCTGGGAAAACTGGAATTTGCTCACAGCACATGCACTTGGACAAGGCTGAAGACCAGTAAATAAATAGAACAACTCTACACTGGCAGGGATGAGGGCTGGGTGACCTGTCGTATCACTTCTATCTCTATGTTCAGAGCAAAGATTTTGCTTTAATTGGCTTTAAACCATCTATTTAAGTCACTCCCTGTACTCCAGAACCTGAACAGCAGCCAAGTTTTTAATATACTGATCCTGGTGCAGCTCTGCAGGGGTAGGAAAATAGCGAGACAAGTTTTGCACATGGGAAACTGAGGCAAAGAGGGATCAAGGCACAGCTTGTGAGGTGGGGTGGCTGATCACTGGTGGGACACAGTGGCCTCTCCACTGAAATGGCCAAAAGAGTTGGGACATGGGGAAAATGGGCAGAGAATGGCACTGACTGTGGTCAGCTTGAGGGAGGTGCTGGCCCACTGTGTAGAGCACCATTCCTTGACTAAGCTGAGTCTGGCTTGGCCAGATTTCAGTGGTTAATTTTAAGGTGTTGTCTACTGTGTGGGTTCACCCAAAGATGCCACCTGGGCGAGAGTGTGAATCACCACTCCAGCACCTGCACAACGCTGCTGTCTTCCAAATCCTGAAGTGTGCTTGACTCCACACAATCAACCAACCACGTTCTAGCCCAGCAGAAAAATACTGCTGGCAGCTTGTATGAAACACCTGGAGCACCTGAGAGTCACTTCAGAAGCACCTCTCTCTTGGTGTTGTGTAGTAGGTCCACAACTGCTGGATTTTGTGACAAGTTACAGCCTGTGTGCTCCCCATACCCACCAAGGGCATCTCTCTACGGCACATCCAGCAAACACCTGCCCAGAGAGCTGAGATAAACACATTCTTCCACTCCCTCAACGGAACAGCTCTTCCCTCGGATGTTCTGCGTGACTTGACCCCCTGCCAGGTTTGGAGCTTTGGTGTTTATCCAGGAGAGACAGAGACCAAGCTGATCAGCTCTTGCCTCCGAGCGTCCAGGTCGCAGGTGTTGTGCCGAGTAACCGGCGGGAGCCACATCCTGGGAGCCAAGGTCGGGGAAGGTCCCTCCACCAGCAACTCCTGAGCGATGCATCAGCTTTTCTTGGGCCAGTGGCACAGCAGAGCACCACAGGGAATTCCAGTTCTCCAGGCCCCTTGCTGGATTGCAGAGCCACTGCCCCTGGCCCTCAGGGGCCTCTTCCCCTGCAGTTCTGTGGAAGGCAATTCCTTGGTGAGATCCCAAGGCGATGGAGTCACGCCGAGGGGGGAGGACTTTACTCCTGCCCTGTCTTTGCAGCTGGTCCAGGACAAGGTTCAGTTTCTGGATGTGACTGACTGGCAGCGAAACAGGATCATTCTGGGCAGTCCTTGCAAGTCAGCAGTGGCTGAGTTTTGGCAAAGACAACGGAGGCAAAGCCTGGCACAGGAGCAGTCGGTGACACGGTTGGTTGGCATCCACTGCAGGCCCATGGCTGGGTCTTTTCCTTGGCGCAGTGATGTCCATCCCCCACCCCAGCAGGGCCACGGCAGACCCCTGGCAAAGGGACAGAGCTCATCTCCCCCAGTTTTGGGTGTAAACAGCAGGTACCTGCTGCCCTCATCACCCTCAGCTCCCTTCAGTCACCCACTAATGCAGACACGTGGGTGCATCTGTCATTTTTGATGCCAACCTTAAAATGAAGCAAATCATGGCCCCTACTGCTGCCATTGCTGTTTATAATGTTGATCTTGTGAATTATAAAGGTGCTTCAGGGAGACACTCCACGGCCCACCCACAAAACCTGACCTTTCTCATGAATGGTCCTACCTGTCCTATATCCAGGTGCTTTAACAGAGCCTGGCATCCCTTTAACAGGTGCCATGTGCCTGTCGACTTCAAGGGGTGCAAAACAAATCTCATGACTTCATTTATGTTGGTCCCCAAATACTTCTCATGGATCTTGAATATTTTCCAAGGCTTTGTAATTTGCCTCTGGCACAGTGGGCACGATGTTCATCAACCTCCACCGCGCAGCAGGGGATCACCAAAAAGATGGTATTTCTAATTCTAGTACTTTCTCATGGTCCTTCATCCCATCAGGCTGAGTTTATAATTTATTGATAGTTTAATAATTATTTTTTGTCTCCTAAGCACCTCAGAGACCCTAAGGAAACTAAATTCTATGATTTTCTGGTATCTTACATGGCTTACTTGTTTCAAAGAGCTTTTGGGGAAGAACAAGGTAAAGATCCCTGAGTCTAATCTGGAAATTGTATCTTTTTGAAGTGTTCCCCTTTCTTTTGGCTCAGCTGAGCTAAGCTGCTCTCTTTTTTGGAGCAGTTAATTCATTGCCTCCAGTGAGTGATGGAGACATATGGTTTTTAACTTCTGTGTAGCACTCCAGGATGGGTTAGTAAATCACCCAAAACTTCCCATTAGAAGATGTATTATCTTGCTTTTAACATTGTGAACTCTGAAACATTCGGGCAGAAGTTTTCTATGCTGAGTGGTTTGTACAACTGCTCAATCTTCAGCCAAAACCATTCAGCCATTTCTAAAAACAGGGGTGGGGAAGCGTAAGATGTTTCTCCCTTTTTAAGAAAATACCTGTGGATTGGAGGTTTGGAGCAGGATTGTCCTTCGAATTCCTACGAGTATCTGCCTGAGTGCAAATCATCTTCAAAAGTGGCCATTGGCCAGCGCTCAGGTGAGAGGTTTGTGATGACTACAGCTGAAATCCCAGCAGACTCTGAGCCCATCAGCTGCCCTCCCTCCACCTGGAGACAGAGCAGGACTATCCCTGTGCTGTGAGGGCTGCCAGGTCCGTCGGCTCTGCGGGGTTCAGCCACAAGCAACCAGAGAACAGCACTGATTAGCTGCTCATTAACTGAGCACGGCACATCCTGAGCACTAAACGAGGCAGCAGCTCCGTGCAAAAAATAGCTCGGGAGTGCTCAATTAAGGGCCATCAGGACTCACCCACGCAAGGGGGATCGTTGCAGGTTGCACAGATATTTTTAAGCCAGGGTCTTCCCAGCTTGTGTTTTCTCCTCTTTGCTTGGCCAGGGTGTCCCACCACAAATGTGCCTTGAGTCAATCTGCTGAGATTTCCACATAATTCTTGAAAAAGAGTGGTACTAAAATTAAGGGAATATTGCTGTCTGATACTAGAAAGTGCCAAGAGCAGCGATTTCTTCTTGCCCAAGCCCCAAAAGGACCTTGCACCACCTGAACACACCGCACAGAGCGTGGCAGGGCAGACCCAAGAACAACCACACTCCTCGCTCCCTTGGGCATCAGGACGGAGCAAACATTCCAGCAGCACATCCCGAGCTGCCCTGCCCCACCAAATGCTTGTCCCAGGCTCATGGGAGGTGGCAGAGGTAATGTGACCCTGGCCTTGGGCCCGCAGTGTCACCTCACGCCAAGCCACTGCTCCAGTTTCAGGGTGGTCACATGGTGCTTACTCAGAGGGGCTGAGGTAACACCCCTGTCAGCAGTGACGCCATCGCCTTCCCCGTAAAGCACCCTTCTTATCGCCTTCTCAGTCATGTTTTCCTGGCAGGCAGCCCAGCCAAGGGATATGGTAATCTCCAGGCGGCATCAGGGCGATCAGCTGAGGCCGGAGTGTGTCACTGCAGCGTGTTTAAGGTGATTGCATCCATCCAAGTAGGACCTTGGAGCCGTTTAGGTTGCAAAGTATCCTCAAGATCGTAGAATCACATAATTGTTTGGGTTGGAAAAGCCCTCTGAGATCATCGAGTCCAAGCACTAACCCAGCACTGACAAGGCCCCCGATGAACCGTGTCCCCCTAGTGCCACATCCACAGGTCTTTTGAACACTTCCAGGGATGGTGATTCCACCACTTCCCTGGGCAGCCTGTGCCAGGGCTGGACAACTGTTTCAGTGGAGAAATTTTTCCTGATATCCAACCTGAGCCTCCCCTGCTGCAACCTGAGGCTGTTTCCTCTCATATTAACTTGTTACCTGAGAGCAAAGCATCCCCCCCCGCTCCTCGGCTCCCCCCTCCTGTCAGGGAGTTGCAGAGCCAGAAGGTCCCTCCTGAGCCTCCTTTTCTCCAGGCTGAGCTCCCCCAGCTCCCTCAGCTGCTGCTGGTGCTCCAGACCCTTCTCCAGCTCCGTTCCCTTCCCTGGACACTCTCCAGCACCTTAATGTCTTTCTTGTCATGAGGAGCCAGCAGGACAAGATGGATTCCTGGCTCCCTCACCCTCTCTGACTGCAGTTCCCGTGGCTCTCTCCTTGCCCAGCAGGCTCTGTGCCCTTCTGGTCCCACCACTGCAAATGGGCTCAGCCTGGTGCGGTGTCCTGGCCCTTCCAGGGTGATGCAGAGAACAGGTGGTCTCATCTGGAGACCTTCATCTGGAATGGGACTGCAATCCTAGGCAGCAGGTGGGGGTTGTCCTAACACACACCCCAGCACCGATTTTAAAAATCCACTTGTTTTCTCCTCTGGATGGCATTCTTGTTTCTCATGGTAGGTTTCAGCGTTGCTGACTCACGTAATTTTATTATAAATCTTGTGATATTTCGTGCCATTGATGACGCAAGGGTGGCCAGAGTCACGTGGCTCTGTGACAGGGAGCTTTTATCAGGGGCAGAAATAGTCTGGTGCAGTTGTGGTCCTCACGCTACGAGGGAAGCAGGAAAACATGCCCCCTAAAGGTTTGAAAAGCAGGCACAGAAAAGAAAGAAAAACCAAAACACAACCCAAATCTGAGTGGTCATTTTATAAAATCCCATGATTTTTAACCTGCTGGGATTTTTCCTGGTGCTGGTTCACATCTGCTCTCCTGAGAGCAGCCACTGCACTGGCTTCCAAGCTGTTCCCTGAAATGTGGAAATCCCCCCTTACACAAACAATGGCACTGTTAGTCTTGCTGATTTTCTGGAAGCACAAAAACATGTTTGTTTTCAGCCATGATCCACCGAGGGAATTTCCTCCCTGATTTGGAGTTTGGGAATTTTTTTATTTTTTTTTTTTATTCCTCTGAAAGCCTTTTTCCCAGTTTCCAAGATCCTTAATAAACTACAATTACCAAGATTAGGAGCATTATGTGGTTGGCATCTGACACTGAAACAGACCCTGAATTGTGATGGATTTGGTGGAAACTGGCTGGAATAGCTGAGTGAAATGATCCCTTTGCCTGCACAGAGGGTGAGAGCATGAACCCAATGTGCTCCTATTTGGGACAACAGATTCCCTGTGGCAGGAATTCTGCGTTGATGGAAGTGCAGGCACCTTACCCGACTGCTTTGCTGCAGCTGAAGGGCATTGAAGACCTTATTGCACCATCAGGAGGTGTTTGCAGGTTGATGGGAAGGAGGTTCAAGGGCTTTTCCCAATAGTGGCAGAGTCTCTGAGGATCCAGCATCTCATTTATCAAGGGGATAAACGTGCTGGAGTCACTGTCCCCACTCAACACGCTCCACATATTGCTGGTGGTCATCACATCCCACTGTGTTCTCTTCCTACTGCAACACTGAATGGCTTCCAGCAGGAATATGATGGAGGGATGGGTGAAGGGGAGGGCAAAGGACTCAGGTCACCACCTGGATGGGCGACAGGGAGGAACGTGCCATCCTCACAAGGACCTTGGGAGCACCACTCCTGCAGCTGGTGCTGGGTTTGGAGTCCATGATTCAACTGGACGATGATCTGTCCTGGCATGTGGGGGCAGAAGGAAGAGCTGCTCCATGGGAGCAGCACCTCCAACTGCACCACTGGCATATGGTCTTGTGGTTCCTGGAGCTTCTTGCTGTTCTTGCTCCAGCTGCTTGTGTGCCCCTGTCTGGAGAAACGTGGGCAACACCAAATCCCGCCCAGACCTCGCGGGGATGGCGAAGTGCCACTGGTGGAGAACAAACACTGACCCATCCCAGAGAGGCTTTTTGGAGCCAGATGGGCTGTAGCACTTGGGAGCTCCCAGTGCCGCCCTTCCTTCCTTTGTGTTTCACTGACTGGGGCCACCCTGTCCCTGTGCTCCCAGCCTGGATGGCACATTGAGCCCTCTGATCCCTCCACATCCTCAAAGAGTGCCATGCAGACACAGAGCAGATCCCAGGTGCCTCAGCAGAGGGATCTTTGCAGTGTGGAAGATCAGAAGGGAGGTCTGATCCTCCCAGGAGCCGCAGAGGTGGGGAGTGCCACGAGGGCTCCACGCACATCCCTCCCGTGGGAGGAAGAAGCTCCTCTGCCAGTTACACATAAGATCTTCCCAGCAGGGAAGAGGCAGCTATTCAAGGAGGAAGTCTTTGAAACGTACTCTGCTGCAAGTAGCTCAGACACCCTCAGTGACCCCAGGATGAATAAGCAAGGAGATTTTTTTTTTTGCTAGAATAGGTTGAAGGATATGTGGTATTTCCTAAAATCCTCCCATTTGTGTGAGCACGTAGCTTCGATTCCAAGCTGCCAGGCATGTTAGCAGCTCAGCACATCCTTTGGAGGACGGCATTTGCTGTTGACCATGGTGGGCCTTTCCACCCCAGGTACTCAGTGGAGACCCAGGAGATGCCAAAAATTTGCCCACATCCATTCTTACTCAGGCACCCACAGCGGGGTTTACAACAACACCCACATCTGCCCTTAAAAAACTGCCCCAAGAGGAGTGTTCCCCAGTCACATCTGCAGTTTGATGGTGGGATTGCAGCTGGTGCAGGACGAGGAGCCCTCACTCACTTTCTGGCTGTCTGGGCTGGGATGTTCGGCACCAGCCACATCTTGACGGGCTCAGGAGAGCACCCTGCAGAGGGATGTGCCGCGCCAAATACATCCTGACGGGCTCAGGAGAGCATCCCAGAGATGGATGTGCAGCTCCAAAGACATCCTGGCGGGCTCAGGAGAGCATCCTGCAGACAGACACGCTGCTTGCTCCACGCCGCCTTCCCTGCAACGCTCCACCAGCGCGAGAGCGGCTTCGCCTGCGAGGGAGGCAGGACTTAATTAGAGGGATCTGGAGAAAGGCAGATTTTTGTCATGTAAATGATTCCTGTCATAGGACACGGTCTAAATTTGGATTCTGAAGCTGGGGCTGAGCAGAACAATCTCTGCCGTAGCGTGGCAGCTGTCAAAGGTAGGGAGGAGCGTTGAATGCCTACAGGAGTGATGGCTGGTGCCTTTTGTTTCGCTGCAGGGTGCTTTCAACCTCTGAGCACATCAAGTGGTGATGCATTGCTGGACAGGAGCGATCCTGTGAGAGACAGGCTCGATCATCCCCACTCCTTTCAGCTGAGGTAGCCAAAACCCCAAGTGCTTGTCGGCAATAAAGGGAGTTGTTACCACGGACATGATTTGATCCTGGATTTCCGAACCCCTGGGCCCTGTGCTCAGGCTACGAGCCAATATCACAGCCTGTTTCTGTTTAATGTTTTCTCTCTCTGTTGCTCAGTCCCCAACAGCATCACAATGGGAGGCAGCGCTTTCTGCTCGGCTCCTCCTGCTAATGGTGTCTCTCACTGGGCCTTTCTTCTGATGCTGCACCACAAGGTACCTGTTCCTTTAAAACAGAAACTTCTGCATAAATTTTAAAAAAAAAAAAACAAACACAAAGTAGTTATGATAGCAAAAAATAAGGTTCCTTATGAGGATGCGTGTTAATGTACATTCTCTTGCGGCTCGTGGAGTTGAAGGTCTTACAAAACTTGATTTCTATCTGTATTCCCAGAGAAGTTTCACTCTGCAATCTTTCTCTTTCTTGTTCCTCCCCGTTTATTGCTTGTTTTCATTAAACTTACAAAAATTTTCGTAGAATCATAGAAACATAGATTGGTTTGGGTTGGAAGAGACCTTCAGGATCACCTCGTTCCAGCCCCCCTGCCATGGGCAGGGACACCTTCCACCAGACCAGGTTGCTCAGAGCCCCATCCAGCCTGGCCTTGAACAGCTCCAAGGGTGGGACATCCACAGCTTCTCTGGGCAATTTTGCACTTTTCCATCTCCATCAAATTCAGATGAAGACAGAGTGAACCCACCAGGTTCACCAGCTGCAAGGGGTGCTGGAGAGGCAGGCATGTGAGCGTGAACCCAAGCACTACGGTGCTTGAACCCATAAACTTTGCTTCCTCGGGAAGCCAAGCTAACGGGGAACAGTAAAAAATTCACCTTGGAAAACAGCCGGAACAAATCCCGTCGAATGCATAATGTGGGTGAATCTTCCAGCAGCTGGGAGAAGTGCTAAGAGAACCCGAGCGGGGCGATAAGTGCATCATTCATAATCACCAGCTCCTTTAGCAAGTGTGGCTCCTCATTATGCTCATGAAATAAACATGGAGAAATCGCAGTTCCTGACTCCGTTCAACTCCTTCACTCTGCACGGACCAGGAGCCGGCGCCGCTCCGGAGCTCATTCCATTTGGATGGGATCGTTCTGGCTGGCCAGGAAATATGGCTGCTCCTGACTGACTGACTGACTATTTAAACAGCTCCAGCCTCGGTGTAAATCTCCCTGCTGTGAATATTCCCCTTATAAATTTTACATACAGTTCCTATCTGCCAGTAAAACCTGACCTAGGCCAGCAAAACTCTTAATGAGCTAAAGAAACCCACCCACCCAAACACAAATCTTGCAAACCTCTTGGAATATGGGAGGAAATAGAGGCAAAATGCTGTTGGCAGCATTTGCTGAAGGTTCTCCATCAGACTGTAGTTTTGTGACCCATAGAGCATTTCCATGGCTTAATAAATCAAACAGACTTTTCTAATAAATCATTTTCAGGAATAAAACCCCCGAGGAAGAGGTCCAAAAGTCAGACTGCTTGCTATGCCATCATGTGCAGCAGTGATCTGCCCTCCCCCTGCCCTCTCCATCTGCAGTGGGTGAGAAGCAGCAATTAGCCAGCCTAGGGGTGTATTCCCTGCTTGGGCTGAATGACACCCCGAGCCCAAAAAGTTCAGGTGTGACCCCATTTGATGGGAAACCTGGCTTGGGTTCAGCCAGCCAGGGGTGAATTGAACTCTAGGGTCAAGCTGAGTTTGCAAAGTGGAAAAACCCATGGAGCAGCAGCCTGAAATCGTACCCTGAGTGCCCCAATCCCAGAGTGGTGGCCGAGCCACGTGCCAGGCTCCAGGACACCAGGTCCTGGGCTCTGGCTCATCTCCCACTCAAAGGCATGGTCCTGATTTTGGAGACCTGATCCCAGGCTTGGCTCACCTCCAAGATGGAGGAAATGACTCAAGTGACTCTTTGGCAGCAGCAGTGAAGAGGAAATAATAAAGAAATCCTTGAAAATAAAAATACACCATCATTAGCAGAGGAGAGCAAAAGCCCAGCAGAGTTTTTATGGGGTTTTTATCCTGCTTGAACAACCAAACCCAGAGGGAAGCAGCACATTGTTCATATTCTTCCTGTACCTGGGGACTGTATGGCCCAGGCTGTGCAAGGAGTACAAAATCCAGAGTGAAGGACTCACCTCATCTCAACAATGGCTTTTACCTCCCGTGTTCAACACAAGAGACAGCAGATGGACTTGGATTGAGGGATTTCAGTGACAAAGCCATCTGTCTAGCCAAAGTCACCCACTTCTGTAGTCTGCAAGGCTTGAATCCACCCACTTGTGTTGTAGAGCCAGACTCTAAACTCAGCAATTTTACTTATGGTTGAGTGTGGTGTCTGCTTTACGGGGAGCTGGATTGTGCCCTAGGGGTCTGTACTTCTCTGCCTTTACTGCAAATGCAGAGCAAGATTTAGTTCTCGTTTTGTCAACTGTAGTCAACACATCCCAGTCACACACTCAACAACTCAGCTCTTTCCCCACTGGACATAATTTGACTTGCTGTCTTGGCTCATTGGTATTTAGGGCTTAAGTGATGGACAAGCAAAGGGGATCTTCAGGACACTCTCATGAGTTGACCCAGTGGCAACAGGACTCGTGCTCAGAAGGACCAATCCTACCTCTTCTCGCCCACTGCCATGTCTGTTCCTAGCTTAGGAAAGATTTAGGACAAATTTCTTCACCAAAAGGGTTGTCAAGCCCTGGCACAGGCTGCCCAGTGGAGTCACCATCCCTGGAGGGATTTGGAGGACGAGTAGATGTGGCACTTGGGGCCATGGGTTAGTGGTGGCCTTGGCAGTGCTGGGTTAATGGTTGGACTCGGTGATCTTTGAGGTCTTTCCCAACCTTAATGATTCTGTGATTCTGTGGTTAAAGAGCCCTTTAGGAGCACAGCTAAATAAGGCCTTTGATATTTTGGTGCAATGATCTGTTCCAGCTGGAACAGACGTGAAGTTCCCTCCTGTGCCACCAGTGTGCTTCTTGGTTTCGTGTGCTTGGACATGAAGAACTGACTGGTCACCCACCCACTCATCCCAGTTCAGCGCTTCCTTTGAGCTCCTGCACACTGGGAACTGGCAGGAACATCTTGAATGCACATGTGGGCACATGGCCAAAGGGAGAAAACACCTTTTGGAGCATTAGAAGCAGACAAGAAGATCTCAATGCCTTTGGGTCAGGCTGGCTTTGTGGAGGTGTTTAAGTCTGCACTGATCCCACAAGCACCCTGTGGAGCCCTTGGTGTGGGGCAGGCTGCCCCCTTCCTCCCCACCCCTGCCACTCCACAAGGAGCTGCCTGGCAAAGTGAAGTTGCCATGTCTCCATCTCCACGAGTCCCTAATTTCTGCTTGACAAACGGCCCAGCAGGTGATAAAACCAACCCCTTCTGCTGGTTTGTCCCACTGGCTGGAGGGGGCTCTGCAAGCCGAGGGATCTTAGGGCCCGGTAGGGTTTTGTTTTCACGCTGTTACTTTGAAATGTCAAGGCCACGTCGCATTTTGCTGTCTGACATCACCAGGAGCTGCCCCCCAATCCATATGGGACCTGCAGGGAGCTGGGTCCAGCCCTGGCAGAGCCTCGGGAGCTGCAGCCTGGGAGAGGTTTGCAGGAGCCACCCGGGAGCCTGTGCAGTCTCAGTGCTACAGTCAGGAAAGGCGGTAGCTCTGCTTCCAATGTGTTTCCTTTGCTGTCCTCCCACCCTCGCTCCTACGAGCTCCTCATCATCATTTTTACAGCACAGCTGACAATTCCCTCCTATATTTTCTGTCCCTGAGAACTCTCTGTTCAAAGCGCCAGCAAGAGCTGCCTGCTATTTAGACCGAGGGCTCACACAGGTACCTCTTAAGAGCTGTTTCTCTACTATTTACCTGCTTTTTTGTGTGTGTGTGTGTGTGGTCTGCAAAGTATTTGAAGGGGGCAAAGGCACATTCGCCCTCTGGGCTCCCGGGCTTTTTATGGAAAGAGCATCAAAAGCTCCAACCTTTCAAAGCTGTGCTGCAGAGCTTCTTGCGGAGTCATCGCTGGCAGCGATCGTCTCGTTAAAATACAGGTTCCCATTATCTCTGACTCGGCCACGAGTGTTACAGGTGCCCTGCTAGTCCTGCACGTGTCTCTCCTGCAAATGCATCGCTCTCCTTCGGTCTGGCTGATTTTTCCAAGCCTTCCCACGGCCACTCATTGATTCTTTTAAGCAAATTGCAAAGCAAACAAACAAGCAGACACAAACCAGACCACAACCCCCAAATACAACACAAAACACAAAATAAACACCCCAAGCCTCATCAACCTGAGCAGTTGAAAGCCGGAGAATATATTAAAAATTTCCATCATGGAAATTTCCTAGCTCAGCATGGAGATTTCCCAGTATATTAGACTCTTCTGTTTTTCAGGGCTGCAAGCAAAGAATGGAAATTTCCAATTACTGCATCAAAGGCTGCTGCTCTCCTGACACTCTGCTTAGCAGGGGTCATCTGCTCCTGTAGGACATTAAATAATTTAAGGGAGGGACAGGGAGGATTTACTCAGCAGCACCGTTTCCTCCTCTAGGCACGAGCATTTCCTCTGGTGCTTGGTGGAAGGGAAGGAGCCCGGTGGCCCGAGGAAGAGCTCGGGGTCAGGATTTCTGGGAGTGTTTCTCCCTCATCCCAGTAAGTTTGGTGTGCAGAGGTGGGGCCAGGGGAGCACAGGCTCTCTGCCTTCACCGGAGCTGTCCAGCCCTCAGCCCACCACTGGGATGCACGAGCAGAAAGCTCCTCCCTACCCATGGATCATCATTTTTTTGTTCCTCCCAGCGCACCGTGGAGGAGAGGGGAGCAGAGAATACACCAAATAAGGAAGGACTCATACTGCTCCCCCACTCTGCAGCTGCGCCCCAACTCGTGAACTGCAAAAAAAACCTTCACTGGCCACTTCCAGCAGGGTTGTGGATGGAGGCATTCAGAAAACCAGGAGAATCCATCCCTGCTTTCTGCTCCCACTGCACCATGGGATCAGCAAAGCCCCCCAAGCCTTGGCGTGGGGGTTGGTAAAGGATGGCTCCTACTGGGCAGTGCACTGTGGGGCTTAATCACTTTGTGCTTGCAGACGGTGTGGGAGGTCCCAGCTGCAGGTTCTGTGTAAAAGTGCAAAGTAATGCCATTACACGGGGATTTTCTTTAACAAGTCTTGGTGCTGCAACACGAGAAACGCTCAGGGTGATGCCATTAACAATAGCCAGCTCATCTCCGTTGGCAAAAGCAGCAGGGAAGGAGGAAAGGGAGAGAGGGAGGAGAAATGAATACATATGAGTCCTAGGAGAATTCAGGCTTGGAACTCGGTGCCTGATTGTTTTTACAGGCCATGTCTTATCTGTCTTTGTAAATCTGGCTCCGGGGCATTGAAGGGAGCTCTTTTGTACCAAGACTACTTCTGAACTCTGGTAGCTACAGTGTGTTTTTTGTGGGTCCCAGCTCATTACAGAGGTAATCATGTGAGCCAGTTTATTTAAAGGGGAAAGTAGATCTGAATGTTCTCCAAGCTGAGAACATCTCTTGCGAGCACGAGTCTGCGCTGGTAACTGCCTGTGCTTTTGCAGCCTCTTGCATCCAAGAAATTCAGAACCTTTTGTAAAGCAAAGTTGATGTTGTTTCCCTTAAAGTGAAGGGGGGGGGGGGGTTGGAGAGAAAAAGGGGTTTGTCTCAATGTTCCTTTGTGAGTTATCGGTAAAACACGATTAGAGACTTGCTCTTGTTGGCCCATATATCTTCTGTACCCTCTCAGTTTTAAAAGCAAGTCAGGCTGAGCATAGTCAAGCCCAAGAGCAGCTTTGTGTAGCATCTGAGAATCATGGAGGTAAAGAACAGAGTGAAATGAACTTTTCTGTGAGCCCATCTTCATAATACATTTCAGAAAATGCAGCTGTTATTAAGAGGAACGCCAGCGTGAGTCAGGTGCGTGACAAATTTCAGGCAGCCAGGAGAATAAAACATGCACAAACCCTCTAAAAATTAAAGGAGATCATTTCTGACACAAAAGGTCTTGCACCAAATGGGAGCCAACTGGTTCAAACCTCATTATGACAGATAAAATTTTGTTTATCACTGGACTGGAAGCTGGTGGCTGTTCACAGCCTCGTGAGCATCACCTGCAGCAGCATTTGGTATGAACTAAGAGAGAACAGACCCAAAGAGAGATGCAGCAGCTGGTGGCACAGTAGGTTTCCCAAAGCTGCAGAGAGAAATGGGATAAAACTTTGGGATGCAACGCCCGGAGTGGAAATGGGAAGGTCGTGAAGAAGAGGTTTTTGGAGATGTCCAAAAAAACTCAAGTGTTCAGCATGGTGCTCATCTTGGGTGAACAGCAGGAAGAAAGCAGCAAGAAGAAATAAAGAGCAGGATATAAGGAACAAAAAGCAAGGGAAAGAGGGGATACAGGCACCAGGTGGAAAGTGTTACGTGGAAAATAATGAGGGGAACTGTAGCTGTGAGAGGCAACACGGTGCTGGTTGGGCTGAGGAGCATGAGGAAGATGAGGAGAAACATTTAAGGCATATGAGGAGCAAAAGGAGGGCTTGCAATGGAGATGTTAAACCACTGCCAGAAGGGAAGAGGGCTACCAGGCATTAGCTCCTGATGCAGCTGCCTCCTTTGCCTTTCTAAGCAGCTGATGGGGAGAGACAGCTCTTCTGGAGAGTGATTCAGTCACGCCTGAGATGGGTGGGATGAGATGCTTTCTAAAACTGCTTCCCTCCATTGACTAGAGAGGGGGAGGCCAGACACTTGGCTCGCACCGAACACCTGACGTTTTGGCAGCTAAAATTAGGTGAGTTGAGTCTCATCTGTTGGTAAAACTGAGGAGAATATTGGATATCTACTACAGACAAATATTTTAGGAAATTTGCACCAAGTGGTCCTTAAGAGCTGCCCCCATAGGCCCCTGGATTGTTTGTGTTAATATTATTGCAAGCCTTGGAATGTGGAGGAGCTCTTGAAGGCCAGGGGCAGGATAATCATGGAATCATCAAATCCTAGAATGGATTTGGAAGGACATTAAAGATCATCTATTTCAAACCCCCACTTCCACTAGACCAGGTTGCTCCAAGCCCCATCCAGTGATGACTGATGAAAAGGCAAAGAGGACAGCACAAGTAACTATAGGCATGACAATGGTCCCATGAAAAACAGTGGAAATGCTGACACACCATTCAATCCACATGGAATTAAATGACAAGAACATAATCAACGTCAATCAAGTTGGTTTTGACAGAAAAACAGCATTTTCAAATGAGCTTGGCTTATCATTCTTGAGGGAAATTACAGACTTGTTTGAGAGAGGCAATTATGACTGTGCAATATGCTCAGACCTTTGTCCTCGTGCCCCACAGTCAATACTCACTCGTGGGTGATGTATTTCCATTAAAAAACTGGCACTCTAAATTATCACAAATTATTATTTGCAAAATGGATTAAAAACTGGCTGCCTGGCAGACCTCAAGTTCCAGCTTTGGCTGGGAATTAGCAGCAAATGCTATTTGGAAGGTGAGGTGTCACAGGGATGAGGAATCTGACGGTAAATACAAATTCACTGCTGGTGATGTGTCACTTTTTGATGACACGTGGTGGGATGAATAGTCTGACCTGGGCTCCCCAAGCAAACTGTGCTCATCCAAACACTCACCAGTGGTGAGTCCTCCACCCAGAGGGAAGGATGGCCAACCATCCCCATCTGCTGAAGGATGATACTCTGAAAATATTAACTGTGGAAATAATTCAGGAGACCAGGAACTCAACTGGGTCTCCCAGAGTGAGACTGGTTAAAATGGTTGATGCAAACCTGTAAGAAGCAGGTTCTCCCCTCTGGGCATGGTGGGGAGATCTGCCCTGCTTGTGGTTATGACAGAGTGTTGGAAAAGGGGTGAAAGGAACAGGAGAGAAATGTTGCATCCGGAGAAGGGCAACAGAGCTGGGGAAGGGTCTGGAGCACAAATCTGAGGAGGAGCAGCTGAGGGAGCTGGGGGTGGGGGCTGATCCTGGGAAAAAGGAGGCTCAGGGGGGATCTTATCACTCCCTGCAACTCCCTGACAGAAGGCTGAAGCCAGGTAAAGGTTGGTCTCTTCTCACAGGTAAAAAGCAATAGGATGAGAGGAAGCCACTTCAAGTTGCACCAAGGGAGGTTGAGTTGGATATTAGGGAAAAGTTCTTCATTAAGAGTGTTGTCAAGTCCCAGAACAGGCTGCCCAGGGAAGTGGTGGAGTTACCAGTCCTGGCAGGGTTCAAAAGGCATGTGGATGTGGCACTTGGGACATGGTTTCCTGGTGGCCTTGGCAGTGCTGGGTTAATGGTTGTATTTGAAGATTTTAGAGGGCTTTTCCAACCAAAATTGTTCTATGATTCTATGATCAGTGCCTCAGGGGCTGGAGGCAAAGCTTTGGAGGGAGTGGGTCAGGAAGCTCTGGCTTTTTAGCTGGTCATAAGGTAGGCAGAGGTTTGCTCTTCCACAGGATGTGGGACACCAGGCTCTCGTGGGCTCTTTAAACATCAAACAGTCATAGCAAGACCTGATGACTCAAAGTAGAAGTCAGACAACCTCAAATAACAGAAAAGCTTCAAGACCACAGTGGGAAACCTGACCTACCACTGAAATGAGTGGTGAATTGAATAGTGGCTCCTTCCCTGCCTGAGGCTTTGCTGGGCTGGAGCAGGTGCTTCTGCTGGGAAAGCCTTTGGGCTCCCACACTGAGGGAACCAGGGAAATGCATCAGCTCATCATCTCAGAAAGGCCCAACCAGATGATCTCACACACCACGTATGGCTCTGACTTCCAACTCCCCACAAGCCTCCCCAGGCCCGTCTGCCCTGGAAGGGGAGCTCTGTGTCACCAGCAGGAGCCGTGCAGAGCCAGCAGTGCCTCCCCTGAGCCAACTGTGCACCACTCACTGTTGGGATTCGCTCCAGTACTTTGGGGCTTTTCATCGTGTTCCTGCTGCCGGTCACACGGCTCTGACAGGGCCCTGACTCACGGAGGGACGCGCCGCGTGCGCCTCATCCATCTGCCTCCCTGACCTGCTGCTTGTGTGCTTAATGACTGCCTGGAGATTTCAGGGCTTGGATGTTTTCCTTGCACCAGCTCCTGTGACTTCAGCCCTAATATTTCCCCGAATCCCGACGGCTGCTTTTGCCAGACACTTCAACACCAAGCAGCTGTTTGGCTGCCGCGGTTGGGATGAAGGATGCCGACGACACCGGCAGCGAACTTTGGGGTTTGCAGCCCGTGGCTGGGCTGGTGACACCCCAGGTGGTGCTGCCAGCCCTGGTCTCGTTGCCAGCCAGATGACTCCTCGTGACTGCTCAGCTGAGCCGGTGCCACCCACGGTCTGAGCACAGGCTGAGCAGGGAGGATGCTCCACGGAGTGATCTGCCTCAAAGAGCACCTTCTCCCCCAAGGAGTCTCCCAACACGTGGAGAACTGGACAACTGGAAGATGGTGGCTTCACCAGGTCCATCTTAGAGAGTGGGATTTAGCCTCCTCACAACTTGGGAGAAGAAGGCAGGTGCTTTGGGAAATGCTGTGTATGAACTAGCAGGTGGTGCTTTTTGCCTGTGTGAGGAAGAACTTAGGGAGTAGGGATAGGGGAGGGAGATGGCATGAGGTGTCATGGCCAGGTGGAGGGAACAGCTTCCATTCTTGCTGTGTCCAGCCTTCTGGGTGGCAGCAAATCTGTGTGGTTGCTCCCCTACACATGCCTCAGTTTCCCTATTCATAAAACCCAATGCCATAACCTGAGCAGTAGGACAAGGGTGGAAGTCTTCTGTGCATCAATCTAATCCTGTAATTAACCCCTTTATATAATGAGGAGATGGCTGAATAGCTCAGTCTAACCTTTCACACTCAAAGGATAGTGTTTTATGGGCTGTAACACATTTTCCAGCTGGGCCCTACTGCTCTCCTGGTGCCACTTTGGACTTCCAGGGACTAATATAATAAATATAATATAATATAAAAAGCCTTCGTGCCAGCCAGTTATACTTAAAAAACAAAGTCAGAGATGTGCCACATGAGATGGCAAAAATTACTCTGGTAGCCCAGGAGAAGCATTGCACAGGGCTTTTTTTCCTGGGATGCCCAAGCAATGACGAAATCTGATGGCTCTTGCAGCTTCACTATATCACGCAGAGACAGCAAGAGAAGTGAGCAGAAAGCATCCAAAAGTCCTGGGCTGAAATCCCAGTAAAGCTGGTGGCAAGATTTCCATCCATTTCAGTAGAGCCAGGACATCTCCCCTGAGAATCCCTGCTGGCTCTGCTGGCCTGTGTATCCATCACCAGCTTCTCCTTCCCTGTTATCCATAAAAAGGACACAGGAGCACCTGTTTTACTCATAGGGCTGTTGGGCAGTTTAACTCCCCCATTTTCGCATGGTGGATGGGAATCATCTTTTGGCAGAGCCAAAATAACCACATTATTGTCTTTAGTGCCTGAATTTCTGCCCATTCTAAAGTTTAGAAGCAGATCCATGTTCCCAATCTGTGCTGTGCCAGCAGATGTGAAGTTTGTTGATGGAATTCTGGATCCCTGTCTCCATCCTTGTGCTTCACCTCTCACTACACTCTCTAAACTGGCCAATTAATATCAATAATGAGATCAGCAGTGGGTTTTCCTGGTGTTTCCTCTTTCCTGCCTGGGGCACAGGCTTAGTCCAGCCCAGTGGGATTGCCTGGGCTGGAATGTGGACCAACATTATGCCATTCTCACACAGGGATCCATCCATCCACCTCTCTGGACAACTCACGGATTCTGCTGCTCTACATTTTCAGGTCCAAAAGCAAAGGACAAATTCTGTGTATTTTTTTTTCTTTTTAAAGCCTTTCACCATGAAAATCCCTATTGCTTTATGTTCCTCCTGGACCTTGGGTCTATATCCTTAAAAAAGCAACAGAACCAGGATTCAGATTGTGCTGGAGAGGTTTTCTCTGTGGAAGCTTCACAGATCTTCCCTGACCACGGGCTGAGCTGAACTCTGTCTGAAAGAAACTTTTCCAGATGGTTCCTCATTGAAACTCGAGGTGGTTGTAAACCCCCCATATCACAGAAACCACGGAATCATAGAATCCTTAAGTTTGGAAAAGACCTTTGACCGAAAGGACCAAAGGATGGTGGGGCATCCTGCAACTTCTAAGTCAGACAGGCAAGGGTGAGCCATTACCTGTGCAGCATGCTATACCCATGTCTTCCTGAAAAGGCAGGAGTCATTTGGGTTTAAAGACTGAATTGTCTTTTCCTAAGCAAAAGAGAACTGCTGACACAGAATCCCTGTGATCCTGAGACATCGGGGGAGAGCTTGAAGAGTCAGAAGTGGGGGAGAGAGTTTTGCCATCGGATGTGTCATGGGGGGGGGGGGGTCAAAGCCAAGGAGAAGGTGACATCACAGGTGCATCACCCTGCAGACACAAGTCATGGGTAGGAGGGGAAACCAAGGGATGAGTCAGAGCCAGCTGCTGGGAAGGAGACAACACTAGTGTGCTTTGTGCTGGGTCCACGTCCCCTTTGCTCTCTAAGGCAGAGGGTTTACAGCTCAGCGTAATCACCCAGTGAGGTCCTGAAATATTCCCTCTGGGGGATGGACTGGAGCAATTGGAGCAAGAGGCTGCAACCCAGCCCTGGTGGGATCTGTCCCAGCCTCACCTCTGGCACCCTGCATGTCCTCCAGGGTCCCACATCCAACCCTCTGAGAGCTGGAGCGTCCCAGGTGAAATGTGGGTGGTTTTCCCCTTCCTCTGCTTTTGCTGGAGCAACATCCCAGGGCTCACACTGCGAGCGCAGAAGACTCACGAGGGGTCTGCAGGAGCACAGCAACAAAAAAGGGAACCTGGAAAAGCTCACCAGAGGACTCACCACAGGTATTTCCCAGAGAACATTTTTAAGGCTTCACTAATTGCCACGTGCCAGGCAAGTCCTGGGCTAGGAAGTGCTCAGGTAAGATGCTGCGACGCTGCATGAGGTGATCCAGACCCCCTGTGCTATTTTATCCTGACCTTGTGCAGCACAGAGGTAAAGGCTGCCAGCAGTTTGTAAGTCTGGGTATTAGTGTCTAGTGGGAGCCAAGGTTTGAGTCGTTCGGCGCTCAGGAGCGTTAGAGGAGCCCTAAATGGCCGAATTGTTCCTTGTGCTGAGAGAAGCAGCACAAGCATTGGTGTTTCCAATCATTCTTCATTTCAGAACAGCAGCGAGCTGGTTTGGTTTATTGGAGCAGTAGCTGGGTAGAGGAACAATATTGAGTAAACGGTGCTGAAAAAGGCTCAGTGTGAGGCAACAAATTTTTCTGACACAGACCCAACCTTGCTTTGGAATATTGCTGGCAAGTCAATAATAGGTACGGCAGGAATCAATCGGGAATAATGTTGCAAATGAGTCAGGGAGCACAAAAAGTTCTTTCAGAGCCGTAAATAAATCTCTGTTTGTTCGGACAAGTAGCATTTATGACATGATATGGAGCTTCCAAAAGCAGGGATTTGGGCAAACAGGGACAGGCGCTGAAGCAGGAAAAAAAACCCAGGCAGCCTCTCCTTTTCCTCCCAACAGTGTAGAGATAAAATATTAGAAACAAAATGCAAGCAAAAGGGTTCTGATGCTAAAGCATCTTACAGAGAGATGCAGCTGGGGGGAGGCAGTCTCCTGCTCAGAGACGATGCTCTCTTGGGCATAAAATTATTTTTAGGCTACGTTACGATCCTATAGAATTTAGCAGGAAATTATACCTTTCTGTTGAGCTCTTAGCTGGTATTAAATCAGCCCAATGGAGTTTTAGAGGTTATTAAAAACTCTGTAAAAATTAAATTATTCTCTGTTTAACTCTACAGCGTTTTAAAATAACTTCCATAAAACTGAGTTACACTTCTATCGACTCCCACTGCTTTCTTTCCTTACTCAGTTCTACGAGATTTTTCCCCCCATAAAGTTGTATTACATAACATTAAAATTGCAGATGATTTTCACTTGCTAGTGGACTGCCTTTCAGCTATTTTAGTCTTTATTAAAATATACAACTCCATAGTACAAAAAAAATCAGTGGCACGGCAGAAAAATCGCATAAAACATTCAGGGATGCATATTGAAAGAAAGGGGATGTTAAAATCATTTAAAATATATTGAAGTTCTAGGCTTTAAACCTTGGATGGTCTGGTACCATCAGGATAGTGGGGGAAAAAAAAAGAAACTAAGGGAGAATACAAACTGCAAACAGGAAAGGGCATGAGGAAAAAATAGGAATTTTTATAATGTATGAGATTAAGGAAACCTGAAAGGAAATTTGTAATCTTGCAGTCCATCAGAGAGCAAAAGGGGCAATTAGGATGTTGCAGAGAAGAGAAATGATTTCTTTGTGTCTGTTTCCAATCCAGAGATTGTCAGTGAAATACTTGTTCTGTGCTTGCTCATTGCATGTAATAAATCTGTGAATATTGTCAGAGAATTGGGCTAAACCCGTACTTAAACATTTTGCTGGAATAACCCACGTCAGCAGAAGCCCATGTGCTTTTTATATTGTAGCAGCAAAAAGTCAGCATAATGCAAAAGGCAGTTTATTCTGCTGGAGGGAGCTCGTTTACCCCAAATTAACAAAAACTGAAGTGTCAACAAAAGATCAGTGTGTGTAACACCCCCACTGAGGCTGCACAGCCCCCGACTGCCAGGAGGGGTCACAAAAGCAGCTCCTTCCCCGTGGGAGTGTTCAAGGTCAGGTTGGATGGGACTTGGAATGACCTGGGATAGTGGAAGGTGTCCCTGCCCATGGCAGGGGGTTGGAACTCGATGATCTTTAAGGTCCCTTCCAACCCAAACCATTCCCTGATTCCATGGTTGGGGGCTGTTGGTTTGGGAAGCCAGGAAAGCTGAAGGATGTCCTGTGGTTGACTCAGAGGCACCTCAAGAGCAAGGAGCCAGCCTGGGAGTCACAGGAAGAGCCAGATGTGAGAATCTGGCTGCGTGTCCACGGGTGCTGCCTCATGGGGCTTGCTGTGGTATGGTCCTGGTCCTCTCCTAGCCCAGAGAAACTGGGGTCCAACTGTCCCTTGCACAGAGGACAGGCTGGTGCACATGTCAGACTGTCTTGGATATGAATTTAGGACATGGCCAGGGCTTTCTTGCCATAGAATCACAGAATCATTAAGGTTGGAAAAGACCTTTAAGATCATCAAGTCCAGTCATTCTCCACTGCTGTGTTCCCCGTTAAACCGTGTTCTCAAGTGCCACATCTGCACATCTTTTAAATCCCTCCAGGGATGGTGGCTCCACCACTGCCCTGGGCAGCTGTGCCAATGCTTGACCACACTTTCCATGAATAAATTTTTCCTAATATCCAGTTGAACCTCCCCTGGTATAACTTGAGGTTGCTTCCTCTTGTACTGTCACTTGTTCCCTGGTAGCAGAGCCTGACCCCCACCTGCCTCCATCCTCCTGTCAGGGAGTTGCAGAGAGCAAGAAGGTCCCCCCTGAGCCTCCTTTTCTCCAGGATAAGCCCCAAAATCTTCCTCAGCTGCTCCTCATCATATTTCTATTCCAGATCCTTCCCCAGCTTCACAAACCTTCTTTGGACACACCAAAAAGCCCAAGACTTGGGAAGCAGGGACCTGGTTTCTCAGTGTGGGCGCTGCTGCTGCCCCTTTCAGGCACCAGAGCATCAAAGTCTGACCCTCATTCCATATGGTAGATGGAGAGAGACAGGCATCAGTTCAGAGCCTGAGAATTCCTGGAATTCCTGGTACATAAAGGACATTTTTGGACGTTCTCATGCGAACCACATCAACAATCCCCAAGAAAGAGCAGACAAGTGCCCTGGGCAGTGTCCCTGCCGTGGTTTATACATGCTGGTTATGCTGCCAGGTGCTCTGCTGTGGGACAATCCCATCTGCCAAGCATTTTCCAGCACCTCTCTCTCAGGTGCTTATCTAAAGAAGTCATATGAGGGCAGAAAAAGAGATGCTGAAAAAAAAAAAAGATAAGCTAAAGTACAAGAGGTCTTTAGGACTGATTAACGTCCCTCCACATATTTTGGGGGAAAATTAGCTGTGAAGTATTAAGCCACTAGGGGATACATGTGTTAATTGCATTAAAAATCTGTGACAAACCAAAGGCCTGGAGTACCCCTGGGATAATGATGAACTCTACCATGGAAGAACAACCGTGTAACAGTCTTCCTGGCTGTGTTCCCTGGTCACTGGGATAAACTCCCAGCAGCACCTGGCCACCAGGATAAACCCTTCTACTCTCAAAAACCTTACAGTCAAACTGCCCATCAGGAGAGTTAAGCTCAGGACTGTGCCCTGACATAATCCTGGACACTGTTCATCAGCCTTGGCCAAAACTGGACCAGGGGCCACACTAAAAATTTAAGAGCACAGGCGACGCTTGACCCCGTGCCCTGACCTCACTTAGTCACTGCTGTAGATTCAGACCAAGGTCCAACCAAGCCCAACAGACGACCCCCAGCCATGCCCCTGCCCACCCCCACGCCCCACAGGGCTGTTTGCAGTGAGCAGGTCTCCACCCAGGAGGAATTCGTGACTGTGGGATCTGTCTCACGGACTCCAGCATTGCGCAAAAACAGGAAAGCCGGGCAGTCACCGTGGCTAAAAGCAAATTCATGATTAGCTAATATGTTTTGCTCTAATACTAACGCTGTGATGTCTGGTGCTAGCTCAATAGCCAAAAATGACTGGTGATAGTTACACCCTGTGCTTTGCACAGAACAATAAATAAATGATCCAACAAAAATGCCTTGCCCGGTCTATCCCGTTTCCTTGCTAAGGTGCAGGCAGAAGTGCCAGTCCCAAGCTCCTAGAGCCAGGACTTGTCATGCTTTAGGCTGACACTTCCAGCATCCTCCCATTCATCACTGTCCTCAGTGGTTTTCAAAAATCTCAGCTATGAAGCAACCAGCCCAAGTGAAGGCAACATAAATAGTTGTGCTGGTGAAGGCTCAGCCTGTGCCCTGCGTGGTCGCTGTCTGCAGCCAAAGCAGCCACAGACATGCAAAGGAGACGTTTCCCAAGTGCATCATATGGCACAGCTCACGTTCTGGACAGCTTGTGTCCCCCAGCACTGCTGTGGAGTGGCCTGGTGAGGGCAGAGAGGTGGCCTTGAATTCCTTCAAGGAGCACCACGTCCCTCCACCAAGAACAGCATGATGGGATCCCACCTCTTTCCACACAGTAGATTCTATGACAGGTTGCCCGGAGAAGCTGTGGCTGCCCCATCCCTGAAAGTGTTCAAGGCCAGGTTGGATGGGGCTTGGAGCAACCTGGTCTAGTGGAAGGTGTCCCTGCCTGTGGCAGGGGGTTGGAACTGGATGATCTTTAAGGTCCCTTCCAACCCAAACCATTTTATAAAGGATAATAGCAGCAAGGACCTGCTAAACCTTTTCCCCTTTGGTTTCCAGCTACAGAGCACTTCCCAAAGGAGCCAGGCAGAGTCTGGCCCAGCATGGATGATGTGGCTTTTGGCCAGCCCTTTTCACCTGTGGCTCTCAAAGCATTTGGCAGGGTGCTCTCCCCCCTCTCCTGTAATTGCATTAATCTAAGCAATGCACATAATGATGCAGAAGCTTTATAATCACATACTTTTGTCCAAAGGACATGGCATAAACCCGTCTATCTGCAACTCAGTCAAGAGTTAATTGCACGGAAAAAAAATGCAGGAGACTTCAGACACCATCCCAAGAAATGGTTGCTGTCATTCTTCCAGCTGGTCAAGATGTGATGGTCGGTGTCAGTTACTCAGCAACTGAGTTGGCACTGGGCTCCTTTGATTTAAGGTCCCACAGACTCACTTGAACTTGCACACAGCAATAAGTTCTCCTAAGGACACACAGTCTCCTCTTGGAAACGTAGTATTTCTTGTGAATCCTGGAATTCCTTTGAATTGGAGGGCAGGATTATTTTTTTTTTTTCCCCTTGGGCTAGCTGACTGCTTATGAATCAGCCTTCTGGAGACAACTTAAATTTGGTGATAATTTAAGGTTTAGCTAATGCACAGGGCGATCTTTTGGCAACACCGTGATGCAAGCTCGACGTTTTCAGGTTATAAACCTCAAGCAAATAAAAAAGGGAAAGAAGGATGGCTTCAGAAAAGTTCCACTGGGCTGTAAGTCAGAGGCTGTTCCACAACATTTTATCTCTGAAATGTCACGCTGTACTGGCCTCAAAGCAAGAAGAACAGACGGTTCATCTAATACAATTATTTTAGGATCCTTTCATCATAAACAGTGAGCATGCCAAAATGAAAACGTATCATGGGAAAGCATTTCTCATTGAAGCCTGAATCTCCTCCCTAATGTTTATTCTATGTCATGGAGAACACCAGGGGCCAAATACACTCTGGGTTAAAAACACTGGCATCAGCTCTTGCAACACAGATCTGGCAGGGGTTCAGGATGTGACAGCTGAAGGAGGCTGCAGCCTCCCTTGGACCAGCAAACCAGTTGGTGCCTAGTGCTGGCCAGTGAGGGAAGGGGATGAGAGGAGAAATCTGGAGCATGCCATGGAGGTTTGATTCCTTTCTGGAGCTGCTGGCTGGCACCCTGGATCTCTGCTGTGACGTCCCAAGTGCCTGCAAAGTGCAGAGTAGGTGGGTAGCAGCAAAATCCTGCTCCTTTATTGGTGTAAATCCCTGCATCGTGGTGATTGTTCCTCCTTGGAACAGCTCTTGGAATGCTATCCTGGGTGCCAAATCAATCTCTTCTCCATCTTCAAGAACGTGCTGAAGTCTTTTTCCTGGGGAAAAAAAAAAAAAAAAAGCTCTGAGTGCTGTTAGTTGATTTGGGGTTGCTGCAAAATTCTCTCAGCATGTTCCCACTTAGTGGATAATTTGGGCTGTTTAATTGTTCCCATATTTTGGGCCATTGTCTTTTGTCTTGCCAACGTGATCTGTTAATTTAACAACAGTGACACTGCACTTTGTTGTATTTAAATTCAACTTATTTCCTTGGCTCTCTCCTACCATGGATGTGGAACTTCCACGTCATCTTCAAGTTTATCAGTGATGATTATTATCATTTCCTCTGGGTCAATCCTAAAGACACTGAGCAACCCAGGGTCCAAAATAAATAAATGGAAGGCTTCAATATCCCCAGTATAATTGAATTTCAAATTACATTATAAGATCTCTTGCTGAAATAGTTTTTAATCCATTTAGTATCCCAGATTAGGTTTTGTACCGTTTTTCTTTAATTGGGACTGTGTTCAGGAACTGTTCAATAACTTGCAGAAATCTAAGTAATTTATAACAGCCTTATCTTTATTAACCAAACTTACATTCTCATTAAAAAAACATTCATTTGTTTGACATGACAGGCTTTCCATAAAACTGCTCAGGCATATCAATCAGGTTAGCATCCTTTAATTCATTACTAATCACAGCCTATATCAGATTTTCTTTGATACTGTTTGGGATCAGTGTTAAACCAATGAATTCATAATTACCTGGGATTTTTCCTATTATATGCAATACAGTCTCCTGGATTCTGCACAGAGTATTCTTACAAATTTATGCAAAACAGAACCAAAACGCTTGGGAAGTCAATAGTAATTTCATTGGCCGTCAGCTGGAATGAGGAGGACAGCAATACAACCACCCCAGATCCATCTGCACAGATCCCAGCATCACACAGATTTGGGGAGGAAAAGATCTCCAGGGAACTCCAGATTTCCTTCTCACAGCAGGGCTAATGTCACCCTTCCATCAGATTTCCCAGAGCCTTGCCAAACTGACTTTTGCAAGGATGGATACCCCCAGAGCCCTCCGGACACCTGTTCCAGTAATTGACTGCTTTAGTTGTATTTTCCCTCCCCAATATCTAATTTTAACATCTTTTGCTGCAACTTGGGTTGATTTTCTCTTGCCCTGTCGCTGTGCGCCTTCAAGAAAAATCTGGTGCTGTCTTTTCAATAATCTCTTATGGGTAGTTAGTGACAGCAGAAAGCCTTGTTGTCTCAATAACCTCTCTCTCCTGGGTCCCACCAAGTGTCCTCTGTAGGCTTGGTGCTGGCTCCAACGTGGTGGAATGTTCACCTTCACCACCAGCTCCACTGATGGGGAACAGCCTGCTCAGAACTGAGAGCTACTTGTTTCATGTTCTCTGCCAAAATAGAAGGGGACAAATGTATTCTCCTGGCTTAAATGCTGCCTCAATCCTGCCTCCACCTGCTCAGTGGAGAGTGTTCCTGGGCCTGGGGAGCCTAAGGAAAGCCTTTGCTCACCTGTGTGTAGTTAATGAGAAAGAAGAGGCAGGTGGATGCAGGTGGAACTGCAGGTCTGTGTGACCTTGCAGGTTTATGTTCTTCCTTGTTTAGAGATGCAATCACTTTATGAACAACAGTGACCCAGAGAGCTGGGAACTTAATTTGTTACATCTCATATGGGCCTGGGTTTGTTGTCTGATTTACTAAAAGATAGCAGCACAATTTTTTGTGTGGGGAAAAAAAAAGCCTTCTGTGTTCTGGACGCTATAAATCTCAAAGGGTAAAGGGATGTTTTGGTGCATGGTACACTCAGACCTCTTAATTCCCTTTCCTAAATGCCTACTCAGTCTCACACCAAGCTGGAGAGGGGAGCCTCAGCAGACAGGTGACCTCTGTAATGCTTACAGGAGCCATCATCTTAACAAACCACCCCAAAAAGGCCTTTAATAAAGCATCCTGGCTCTAAATCAAGGCACTGGGAAGAAGAGGGAAGGAGATGAGGGGATGGGAAATGTCTTCTTTTGTCCTTTTTGCTGGAGGTAGAAGTCAGGGCAAGGACTGGCATATTGCATGGGTTTAAGAGACAAACTGATTATTAATTAGATCTGCAATAATAGAGCAAAATGAATAGTGGTTTCCTATCAGGCAAGGGAGCCTCTGCAAAGAGGGACTGCACAACAACTGCCTTGCAAGCCCAGCAGAAGGGTGTGAAACTCTGTTTGGAGAAAGCTGGCACCAAAAGTTCAAATGATGGAGCAAAGTTCCTGTGGGATGAGGAAATTGGAGCTCTCTGAGATTAGACTCTGACTAACAGGGAGGAAGGTGGAGGTTAATTAAAAAAAGAGATAACAAAACGATGGAGCGTCTTCCTCTGAGGAAAAGAAGGAATGAAGGGAGCAGAAGGAGGAGGATGGACATTAAGCTGCACAAAGACTGGAAACAAGATTAGGAAAATGATGTCTGTAAAGGAATAGTGTGACTCTGGAGGACTAAAATGAGAAAGACCGAAGGCAAAATGAGTTTCAATTAGGAAGGGATATAGAGGGTGATAAAAGAATGCTCTGCAAAGGTATTGAAATAAAAGGAAAGCAATGGAAATTATACATAACTGAATTAATGGAAAGTGAGAGAACAGAAATAACAAAGAAAAGACTGGACCACTCATTAGTTTCTGTGCTTTAACCATGGAGGGGAAAAAAAAAAAAGATTATAAACTGGTATTTATCAGAACCACTCTTACCAAGGGGGTAACACAACCCGAAACAGCAAACCTTGTTAAAACCATTCAGAGAAGTTAGACAAATTCAAGTCAGCAGGACTGGATGAAGTTCCCCCTAGAGCACTCGAGGCACTGGCCAGAGCAATCTGACTCATTAGTAATTATCCAGGAGAGCTCATGGAGAACGGGGGGAGATCCCAGAGGAGGGAGAAGGGCAAACACAGCTCCCGTCTTTAGGCAGGGGGAAGAAAGACTTGGGGAATTACACAGCAGTCAGTTCAGCCAGTAATGCAGAGAACACAATACAATAAACTGTCAAATGATCACTTATTTAAGCATTTGACTGATAATAGAAAAACATGCAATCAACCAGACTGGATTTGTCATGAATGAGTGATGTTAAAACCATCTCGTTTCCATCTTTGAACCCCAACAGCTGTGTTGTAGAATAAGGGAGAGGGAGGATGTGTCATGTATTTTGAAATAGGCAGGGTTTTTAACACCATTTCACATGACATTTCCATAAGCTGACCGGGAATTATGATCTCTGTGAAATCATCTGAAGACATACTTGACAGAAAAAAACTGTATTTACACAAGAATTACTAATCCCTTTCCTTTGGATTTAGAGGGTTTTCCAAAAGGGCTCCCTCAGGGTTTGCTCCTGGACACAATTCTAATATTTTCATTAGTTATTTGGATGACAAAATAAAGAATATATAAATACTCCAGAGAATTTCTTCCAAATTGTGGCTGGGAAATTGCAGTAACAGTATAAAATCAACCAGATTTGGTTCAGTAAGGTCATGAGCTACAAAACATGTCAATGCAAAGTGGTAAATCAGTGGTCAAGCAGCCATTAAATGGAAAAAGAGCCATGAACAAGGCACTGAAGAGTACACAGCTGTTGCAAAATAGGGAAAATCTTATTCTGGGGTGTATCAACAAGAGTGAAACCGCAGAAGCAATGATCCCACTCTAACAAGGGCTCAGGTGAAATACCAGGTGTGGGTCTGGATGCCATGCTAAGAGAAAGTGGAAGAAAGTTGTAGAAAAATCATAGAGGGGCTGAACGAAAAGAAACCAGGGATTATAAGTGGCTCGTGTAATTTGGAGGATTTTCTTTGCTTTTTCCAGAAGGGGAAAAAAATGTGTGAGAAGATGAAAACTGCCTTCTGAGGCAGAGGAGACTTATAAAAAGGATATTGACAATTGGTCTGGGTCCCACAGAAGTAAATTGTCTGGTTTCCTGCAAAGATCATTGTTACTGGATATCTGGGAAAGAAGAAAACACCACAAATCAAAACCAAAAGCTTTTTAATTCAAAGCAAATTTATTTGAATTAAAATCTCTCAATTCATTCCTAAGTCTCCCTCTCTGGAAGTTGATAAGCTTCTCTCAGGGAGGGTTGGATCCTGCTCAGGGCAGTCCTTCTCCATCTCTCCTTTTCCAGGACTGTCTCCTCAAGGTGTGCCAACTCTCACATCTTCCCCGTGCCTGCCCAGAACGTAAAATGTCAATGCAGATCCTGTGTTTGAGCTTCAGCAGAGTTTCAAACACTCTGTTGGTGTTAATTAATTATCCAGCAACAGCAGGAAGCCAGTGGTACCAAATGAATCCCAGAGCTTCCCTGACCAATAACAAAATCAATCCCTCCTCCCGTGTGTTGCAGAGCTCCACCAGTTCTCTTTTCTAATGCACCAGTGCAGCTCCACAAGAGCAGAATGAAGAGCCTCCCCTTCTGCAGACCTCCCACAGACAGTGTGTGGTTGATGGGGATGAATGTGGTGCTGAGGTCCTCGCTCCCAAGGGCTACAATAATTAGGGATTGTGCTGGAGTGCAAAGCAGTTGTGCAAAAAACACCCATTGCACGGCAGGAAAACAGAGTGTTTCTCACTGTTTCCTAGCAAGGAACATCTTCATTTGCAAATAAAGGAATAATACATGGATAAAGTTTGCCAGAAGTGTTGTTCAGAAAGAGCAGGTGGTGAGGAAAAAGGAAGAGGGCGTTTGCAAGCTATATTCCTATCTGGAAGGAATATACTTTCTCTGAACTCTGGGAAGATTATGAAACAATCTGCTGGATGTCTCTGGGTAGTGATAAAGGAAGGGAGAAATCAAACAAAACCAGGAGCAGTCTCATGGTAGAGTCCATTGTACCTCAGCTAATAACAAAAAAAAAAAAAGGAGATTGAGGAAGGTGTTTTTTGAAAAATAGAAGGGTTATGTAATGAACAAGTGCCAGTGGATCTGAAGGAAAATGATACATCAAGGATATTGTGAATTTTAAGGTGAGGGAAAAAAAAAGAGAAAAAAAGGAAAAGAGAGGAAAAAAGAAGAGAAAGAATTTCAGATTTTGCCTGCTGTTCAGCACAGCCCTTAGGGTCTTTTGGAATTTTCTGGCACTCTGAAAGTGTTGCCTTCTCCCTTCTTAAACACCAAGTTCTGAATTGATCAGATGGCAGGGATGGGCTTCTGTGGGCATCTTTCTTCTTGTGAAACACTTTGTTTCACCTGTACAAGCAGCATAACTGTGGACTGAACTTCTCAGTGTAGATGAAAGAGAAGGTTTTGGGGAGGACATGATGTCCACCCATATTTTTAGAGGGGGAGCAACTGAGCACTGACCAGCTCATCGTGTCAGGCAGCACGATGAGTCCCTAACACCCATGAATTTGTTGCTATATTTTAGCTTGACTACTTACCAAAGGCATGATACTGAAGGTGTTCAACTCAAAAATCACTTTATGGATCTCGTATGATGCTTGCAGCATCCCCATTCAGCAACTGAATAACTCCTGTTCTCAGGAGGATAATACAGAGGCAAAGAGATCAATAATGAATATTTGGCAAATTCTGATGAGCCTTGAGAGTGAGACCCCTTTGTTCACTGGAGAAATGAGGTGGGAAATCAATGTTCATATGGTCCCTGCGCCGTTTCCCTCGGTCGCTCTTGGGACGCTGGGGTGGCTGCAGCTTCTGCACTTCTGTTGCTGAAGAGGTGGATGAGGAAATGATCAGAGAGGGTAGGATGTGGTTAAAGCCTCAGTTTGCTAACTGGGGCTAATGTGAGGGGAGCATATTATGCCTCCCATCCATTAAGGCCTCCAGCAATCACCTCCCACGAAGGCAAAGGAGCAGCAGAGAAGGAATTGTGACTTCCTGAGTCGCAGTAGCTCCTGGAGCTGTTCCTGTTAATATTCAATTATGTGCTGCCCTGGACTTGAAGCACTGAACTACATCTCACTCCAGCCCTGAGGCTCAGCTGCAACAAACACAGCTGCAGGAGGGCTGAGCCACGGAGACAAACAGCCCCAAAACACCTCCGGCCGTCTGTGCAGAACCAGCACGAGGGAAGAACCAGCTCCCCTCTGTGAGACTTTGGGGAGCTTCTCATACTGTGAGCTGTGGGCAGGGTCATCAAACTCTTTTCCCCCTGCTTTTTATCCTGGATGTGCCAACTGGCCACAGAATGCTCTGCATGTGCTTCCTCTGCATCTCACACCACACACCTTCTGCCATGGCTTTTCCTTCATCTCAACCCCCCCATCTCACCAACCCTGACTGTCTCCCATCCCTGTTGACCCACCCACCCTCTGATAAACCCCTTCCACTTCCAGATCATGGTATTAACTTGACATTTGCAAAAGGTCACCGTGTTTGCTCTGCCTGAGTGTTATATTGCTCACTCTTTTGTTGTTCTGAGTTGTAAGCCCTTCAAGGCAGAAGTTATCTCCTAGGGTGTGACTACACAGTGTCCAGGAAAACGAGGCCCCTGGTCTCAGTTGGTGTCCAAGAGCTGTAACAAAGATAATACCATGCTCCTCAATGGAGAGGTTGGCTCTAATTTTGTGGATTAATCCTCAGAGGTTAATGAATCTTAATTTATATGTAAAAGCCCTCCTTCCAGAAGAGGTCCATAAGCAGGATCACAACCAACATCTTAATTTCAAAGAGCACCAGCGTCAGATCCCTCCTGTATTTCCAGGAGTCCATTTGGTATAGCTGGAGCATATGCCATTTGCTTCAGGAACAAATGTGGGACATAAGGGAGGTGACACACAATACTTACTTTGTGCTTCCAGTTTATGCAGATGAAGTTCTGGCTTTTTTTAGCCTGGGGTTTGTCACGCTGAGACTGTTTGTTGCATCAGATTAATAGCGATGGAGATGAGCGTGTGTGACACGTGTTTGGGTGTCTGTCCTGTGGTGGTTGGTGCCAGCAAGGTGCAACTGGTAAAGAAAGGGCACATGAATTAAGCCCTGTGCTCTCAGGTAAGAATGGATCTGATCCTGTCCACAGTCCTGACCTGACCAGCAACCCTTGAGGAGGAGATGCAGGGCTGGAGCTCTCCCATGCCATAATCTTTGGGAGGGCTCCAGCCAAGGAGGGACTTGACATGCTTCCCTTTTATCCATGAGGGGACATCCCAGGCTTGGCTTTTCTCAAGCATAAACCAACTCTGAGCCTCAGCCAGAGCGAGGCTACACCAGAAAGGAGGATGGGAGAGGGGGGCTGTGGGACTGGGCAGGCTGGTTGAGGCTGCTCCTCACCTGATGTTGGCATCACAGTGGAAATGCATCTGGAAGAGGTGCTGATGGGGGATCTTTGCCTTCAGCTTTGGTGCCAAGACGACCAGAGCACCAGACTGAGAGCTGTGCTGGCTCTGAGAACAGCCCAACTCGGCTCCTCTGCCACAGTTTGTTTTGGGACTGACACGAAGCCGGATCGTTCGCAAAAAGAACGTACAGCCTTTCCCAGGTACTAATTTTCCCCTTGCATATGGTGAGACTCAAATTCCTCTACTACTTTCCTTTGAAAATTACTTATTCCCAGAGTTACCCTGGCTCCTCTGCCTCTCCATGGTATATCCCTTGCCTGCCAGGATACTCAGAGTCACTGCACACAGATTAATTGCCTGGTACGGGTGGGTTGGGTGGCTGGAAGGTGGCTGCCAACCTGGAGGTGTTATGCCTAAGTTCTGCTTCAATTTATGGTCCCAGTCCCTCTCCCTCCTGTCTGTGTGCAACTTGCAGGAATATAACTGTCTCTGAAATATCTGCTTCCTCCCAAATTCATCTGATATTCATTAATGGGCTCAGAAGCTTTTGGGAGAGGGGGATGGACACATACGTGCACGGAAAAGCAGCACAGCAGAACCTTTATTTCCTTAGGGAGGCAGCCTAAAGAAATATTAGCATTTATTCTCCTCTGTTGCTGAGCTTACGACCCACACAAATAACAGGGAATAGCAAGCGAGCAGCCGACTGCAGAATGGGAACAGGGAAAATGACTCAGCAGGCTTGGCACCGATCTGGAGAATATGCAGGTACATTATAACCTTGCTGGAGCATCAATCTGATCCATGACATGACGTAGAAACAGCAGCTACTGTGGATATTTGCATCCGACGGAAACATTCCTCCTGATAAATGATTTAGCTCTGCTCTGGCAAATAGTTATATCCAGGAGCAGAGCAGGTGAGAAGCTGCTTTCATTTTTGCCATGAAAGGAGAGAAAAAAAGTTCAATGAAAGCCTCTCACTGCTTTCTAAATGCCCTTTTTTATTTTTTTTTCCTGTTATCAGTCGACAAATAGCTGCTGAATTATAGTTTCATGCTTTGTTCATGTCATTTTCCCCAAGATCAGTACTTCCTGCTACATCACCTTAGAAACTCGATCAACAAACACTCTGCTCTACACACAAACAAAGCTTTATTTTACCCCATTTTTGACAGCAGCCACCGTTTTAGAAACCAGAACATTTCAGGTTCTCTGGGCTATTTGCCTCAATGTCACAATTTGGTTTTGGTTTTGAGGGCCTGTCAGCATTGTTTATACCCAGATCTTTAGGAATAGTGATGTTTT
>VYXB01009510.1:25390-43842 GCA_013397135.1 Pachyramphus minor | reverse complement strand
CTCTCCAGCCGCTCTGTCCCCAGTCTGTAGCACTTCAGGAAAGGCCTTTCCAAATATGTTGCTCTGGTGAGTAAAGAGTCTTCAAGGGCCTCAGCCTTGTGACATTTGGAAAGCTTGAATTTGCAGCCAGATCATACCAATTTCCTGCTGTGCCCAAATCACCCTTCACCTTCAACAGCTCCAGTCCAACGTATTTGTAAATGGGAATCATATCCTCTCTTAATCTTCATTTTGCTGTGCTTGACATGTCAAATCCTTCACATCTCTTTTTTTTTTGGTAGGATATTTTCTCTTTCATTTTCTCAGCTTTCTCTTCCTACTGATTTTTTCTTTCTCCATTCCCAGGTAGGACTATTTGTGTAGGTCAAATCTGATAAGTTTAATTTCTTCTCATTCTTCTTTCTAAGCTCACTCTTTTCCTCCCTCACCCTGAGAGATTTGGAGAGAGACATGACAACCTTCAGATATTATAGGTCTGAATTCAGCATTTGAGCAGGAGGTTGGATTAGATGTTCTCCTGAGTTTTATTCCCACATGAATTATCCCATACTTCCAGGACTTTGTAAAATATCTCCTGCTCTACACCCACTAGAGGTGGGACAAGATGTGTGAGGAAAAAGTGCAGCAAAAAAAGTTGAAGTCAGACGTCAAAAAATAGGCAGTTTTCAGGGGATTGTCTCATTATGTCCTCAAAGGTCGTTACCAATGGATCAGGGAAACACCTGCCAGGAATACTGTAGTGGCTCTTACCTTGGAGAAATGGTCCTTTGAGACCTTCTCCAATGTCCTCTCCTGCACTTCAGTGACAATTTGGGAGTGGTGGTGGTGGTGAGGAAAGAGGGGATACTGGGGACAGGTGAGGAGTCTTCTTTTTCATGCTGGAATAGATTGATATAATGAGCAAGTAAATGCAGTCCTGCTGCTAATCTGCTTTTCTGCTGATATTTTTATGCATCTTCTGGAGGACCATTTCCCAGCTTGTTCTGTAAAATGGGGGTTTCTTACGGATGCACTTCCATGAAGGTACATTGACTAGGAGCAGCTTTTCCTTGAGGTCAGGGAAGCTTAAGACTGCATTATAAATAGCTCAAATCTTATTTTTCTCTCAGATTTTGGTATTGCCACTCGAAGAAATAGATTACAAATGGATTCATTTTGTGTGCCCAGCTACAAGTATCCATCCTAATCCATCAGTGTTGGCAAATATGTCCTTATTTGATCTTTTCCTTAAGCTGCTTCTTTGCTCATGTCTAGACAGAGTCTGCATCTGTGTCACTTGCTAAATATATTGAGCACTCTGTTGTTCTTGTCTTTGCTTTTGCTTAACAAAAAAACTCCAGAAAACCAGGAAACAAATGGAATGTAAACTTCTGCTTTTCTTTGTGAGCTGAAATCTCTGCTATTCTTTGTAAACTGAAAGCTGTAGAAAAAGTTCCCATGTAATACTTTCAAAACAATTTCTGAATTATTAGACTTTTATTTGATGCTGCAGTGTGCACCTGCAGCCCAGAAATCAAACTGGGCTGCATCCAAAGCACTGTGGGCAGCAGGGCAGGGGGGGATTCTGCCCCTCTGTCCCCTCAGGGGAGACCCCCCTGCAGAGCTGCTCCAGCCCTGGGAACAGCACAGGGAGCACATGGAGCTGCTGGAGAGAGTCCAGAGGAGGCACCAAGAGGATCCCAGGGCTGGAGCAGCTCTGCTGGGAGGAAAGGCTGGGAGAGCTGGGATTGGTTCACCTGGAGAAGAGAAACTTCGTGGTGACCTGGTTGTGGCCTTCCAGGGCCTGAAGGGGCTTCAGGAAAGATGGAGAGAGACTATTTCCAAGGGTCTGGAGTTACAGGACAAGGGGGAATGGCTTCAAACTGAAAGAGTCAGTTTAGTTAGATAATAGGAATACATTTTTCCCTGTTAGGGTGGTGAGGCCCTGGCCCAGGTTGCCCAGAGAAGCTGTGGCTGCCCCTGGATCCCTGGAAGTGTCCAAGGCCAGGTTGGACGGGGCTTGGAGCAACCTGGGCTAGTGGGAGGTGTCCCTGCCCATGGCAGGGAGTTGGAATGAGATGATCTTTAAAGCTGCCCTGCTCTGACAGCACGCTGGGCTACAGCCCTCCAGAGGTCCCTGTGTTTCCATACATTTGGCTGTAGCAGTTACATGAATGATAGAATCACAGAATGGTTTGGGTTGGAAGGGACCTTAAAGTCAGCTGGTGTTGCCTGGGGCTTTGGTCACCAGAACTCAAAAATACTTCAAGGGTGATGTTTCCATGCCCTCTCTCTGTTCTCTGACCTGATGTCCTACCAGGCACTTGGGAAAGAACTTTCCACTGATGTCCACTTGACAAATGACACCACTACCCTCCTCCTAGACCATTTATTTCTTCTCACACAGATATCATTGCTTACCCGAAACAAATTGTTCCTTCCTGCTCATTTTTCCTGCTGCCTACCTTGGTAACATTTGCTTTGGTCACCATTAGGAAAGCAAGAGTGCAAATGTGCAATAGAAAAGCTGTTCCATGATCTCTGTAATCATTCCTTTATCCCTTACTTAATACATAACAGCTTCCTCCTCTGTGTGAGGAAATACATGACCTTCCATTTACTGAGATGCCACGTTTCCTGTGGAATGTCATTGCACATTCCCTGCTGCCAAAGAACACCTGATATGATAGGAGATTTATCCCTTTCTGATAAGGAGTTGTCTGGTCATTCACACCTCTTGCTTTTGCCCTCAGGTCTGGATATCTGCAAGGTTGAGTGTTTCTGGTGATTTTTAACACACTTCCCATCTGCTGCTTTTCCTCAAAATGATGCATTTTGAGTCCACTTCGTGGCCTTTCCTTATTGCTGTCTCCTCTTGTTTCCCAGCTCTTCACATGCCATAGTTTGCTCAGGCTGCTTTATGAGTTTTTGGTGTGTGAAGGATACAAGTCTCCTGTGTTTTCATGGCCCTGTCAAATTCCAGCCCTTGGAATTGCAGAAAATCCTCCTATTCTTGTTTACTCCTGAGTTCATGGGTGAGGTTGCAGGCACTGCCTGGGTTAGATGAGAAGGGGAATCCCACAGCAACAGGAAAACAGCAAACAGATCATTTGAGCAAGGGGTGGCCTGGGGCAGCAGCAGGTTTTCTGCCTGCTCAGGCCAAAATGTGCTCCAGAGCTTCTCCCAGCCAGGCAGTTCCCACTGCCTGTGACTGTGTGAAAGCCAATCTGTCCCCCAGATAAATTGGTGAAATGGGCTGTCATTTATCATGTCTGTTAAGCTCTTCCAAACTGGACTGAAATGTCATGGAGTCCATTCTTGTTGACATTAAGGTGACTCCTAAACCATCCACTCCAGCTTTTCCCTGGGGTTACCCTTGGCCAGTAATTTATTCTCTGGAAACCCTGAAACGGTGCAATAAAACAAGTGGGGTCTAACCCAGCTTTACAAACAGGTCTCAAGGATGACTCAGCACCTTATTATTTACAGGCTTCTATTTTTGGAGTTATCTGGGATTAGAGGAAGGATGATAACATGGTCAAGGCAGCAGCGTAGGGCTCAGCAGACGGGGTCAGTCCCCTGTTCTGGACCTGGTGTGATTGTGGGCCAGAGTTTCTGCTGAGATCTCTGCTAAGCTGGTCTGAAAAACATCTGCATTTCCTAACCAGGGTGCTTTTCTTTAAAATAAAGTTCCCTTGTCATCATTCCACCCTTGCTATCATGTTGAGTGTTGTTTTTTATTTGCCGTGCTCTGGGTTTTGAGGGCCTGTTTTGTGTTCTCACTCCCAGCAAGTTTCATTCTAACATTTAAGTGGGAATAGTTTTGCCTTGGAATGCAGAGCTGAGGCACATTAAAATGAGACACTTAATTTTATCTGATTCTGGCATCCCTGGGATATAATTAAAGTGTAAGTCTCTGGAGAGATTTGCCCATTTATTAATTTTATTGCCTCTATGAAACTACCTTTATCTGTGTTTTCTTCCTGGGGCTTAGATAATGCAGGCAGGAGTACAAATTCTTGGTCATTCTCATCAATACAAGATTTACCTATGTTGGTCTCTGCCTCCTCTGCTTTTCATTTGATTTTTAATGTCAATTCTCTTACTCATTTGTTTGTTGGTTTTTTTGTTTATTTTTTAGGATTTTGAATCCTTTTTCTCTGCCAAGGAAGAAAATATTATTTATTCATTCCTGGGCCTCGCTCCTCCTCCAGGCACCAAGGTATGCACTGCTGTCTTCCATGAGGGATCATTTATTTGATTTTAATAAAAGATGAACATAGGCAGTGACTCAGCATGTCACAAGCAATACTTCAGATTCTGGTTCAGCAAAGTGTTGTTGGGGGTGGGGGAAAAGTGGCTGGTTCAGTAAATACTAGAAAATCCTTCTTTCTTCCCTCCTTTCACTGCAGACTTGTTACCATGGCTCCAGCTGATGGTTTTGTTGTTGTTGACACAAAGCAGTATTTTATCATGTTCAGCTTTTAAATGATGCAGAATTTCCTGCTGCAATTTCTAGGTTGTGTTACAAGAAGCCTTCCCTTCCCCCTGAGGGCACCAAACAGGGTTTGTCCTGACCCCCACCAGCAGGGCTGGGGGCTGAGGAGATAAAGGCTCACCCAGGACTTCACCAAGTCTCTCTGGCAAATCCACCCATGGTTCTCCATCCATTGTATTTTCACAATGTTCTAATGTATTTCTGGCAAAAGAAAAATGTGTTATTTTGTTGAGCCCCCCCTCCCAATTTCTTTTTTGGTGTGTTATTTTAGACATCAATGTGTTTTCTTTTTATCAGTCTTCTTCTAATTAGAAGTTTCATAACAGAGAGCATTACAGCTCCCTTCTCCCGAGATCCTGTTAGAGAATAATAAAATGTCGCCACCTTTGGTGGGTGACTCAACAAAAGAAATTAATCAAGAGCGTGAGGAGAGAACTCTGCTGCGTTGTGGTGACCTGGCTGAGGAGCTGCTGAGGAGCAGGGGATCTGCCTTCTGGTCCAACTCTGCTGCCAACCGTGCAGCAACTCGGAGTGAAACACCGCTGTAAATGTCTCTGTTTATCCTCTGCTGTAAAAGCAGAGAGGAAAAGGAGCCTTTGATAAGTGCTTTGAGAGCTACAGCTGAAAAGGCAGCCGGGGAGAGCCTCAGTTGTTATAAATGTCTCTGACACCGAGTCCCTGGGTGATAAGGAGAGTCACTGAAACTTTCTGCCTTAGCTCTGCCATCTCCCACCCAGGGAAATAAAAATGACTCGCCTACCTCACAGGGGTCTTGTGAGAATTCATTTAATTAACATCCACAAAGCCATGAAAGGCTTAAAGGACTGCAGGTACTCCATATTATAACCACTATAAAAGGTATGTGGAAAAATCAATGAGAGAAAGAAAATTGCATTTTCCCACCTTCCCACTTCGTAGATTATCTGCTCCTTCATGCAAGGCTCAGTTAGATACCATGTCTATGAAGCAAAGTAATAATTTTTTAGATATCATTCCTTCCCAGCTGGCAGCAGAGGCTGTTACAGTTTCTACTTTGTGACAACCTTGTAAATGCTGAAAATAATATGTTTGGTACCTTCTGCTGGGCAGATTCCTGGAAGTGCAAGTGTGGTTTATCCTGACTCACTGCTCCTTGGTGGTGGCTCCAGCCCAGGAAGTGGAAATAAGTGGGAGTGTTTGTAAAAAGTCCACGTAAAAAGTGGAATTTCTGCTGTCTCCCTTTTAGAATCTGTTCCTGTCTGAGAGAGGCACACACAAGTGTTTGAGCCTTTCTTGCCGAGGTGTTTCTCAGCACCTCTGCGTGAGGGGTTGGCTGTGCTTTGTCATACAAATAACCTTCCCCCTCCCTCGGCTGTCACCTCGGCTGAGCACAAGCACAATGGATGGCTCGTGACTGTGACTTCCAGCAGCAGAAATCTGGGATAATAAGTCAGGTGTGGAAGGGATGGTGACGATGACACATGTGACAGAGTTTCCTTCTTAAAAATCCCTTCTTAAAAAATTGTGTATTTTTCTGGCTGGAATATGGTGATACTTTATAAAAGAAGCAAACTATAGAGCATGGAATCACCTCGGGTCAGTAAACATTTTCTTTCTAGGTATTTTTACTAGGGGGTTAATCTTTGTAAGATTAATATGAATGTTTTGTACTCTTCTCTTAAAATATTCTCTTCCTTTTTCCATCCATCCTCTGTCTCATGTTGCACCAAGAGTAGAGAAGCTCTTTAATGACCTCGATGCTGTTTCACAGCACAGTCCAACAGGATCCTGACCCAGGACTGTTTTGAGCCTGTTTCCTAAAGGAACCAGATGAGCCTTTTGTGGCTCCCTAACAAATCATAACTTCCCAACAAAACACTTGTAGTGAAATTATTTACCAATTAGTTGCCACTGCTCAGTGCAAAATGCACATTTCAGTCCTGCAGATCCTCGTTGTGCAGCCCTGACTTCTCCCTGGGTTACGTGGCTACAACTGGTCACCAGATCCACTTGTTTGTGCTGAACAGTCACTGCCCAGTGTTGGAGCTGGGATGGTGCCAGAGCTCAATGTGCAAGTTGATCTGCACTTACAGAGTGGCTCTGCTATGTCTGGGACACATCAGAGGTGTCACCAAGGTGCACATTGACTCTAAGACACATGTAGAGAAGCTCTGAACACACCCAGGTGTAAAGGGGATCCTTCTCACACCAGCAGCAAACACAAAGCAGCCTTTACACGCTGTTATTTAAGTGTCCTCTTACTTATAAAAAGCTGTAATTGCTTCAGTAGGAAATATCAAATAAACAGCAAAGTTAACCAGGCTGGTTCTGGCTGTTCTATATATCAGTGTATTCTATACACTGTAGTGCTGCCTCAGGAAGGACATGGAGCTGCTAGAGAGAGTCCAGAGGAGGCACCAAGAGGATCCCAGGGCTGGAGCAGCTCTGCTGGGAGGAAAGGCTGGGAGAGCTGGGATTGTTCAGCCTGGAGAAGAGAAGCTTTGGGGTGACCTGACTGTGGCCTTCCAGGGCCTGAAGGAGCTTCAAGAAAGAGAGAGACTATTTCCAAGTGCCTGGAGAGACAGGACAAGGGGGAATGGTTTCCAACTGACAGAGAATAGGGTTAGATTAGATATTAGGAAGAAATTCTTCGTGGGGCTTGGAGCAACCTGGGCTGGTGGAAGGTGTCCCTGCCCATGGCAGGGGATGTAACCGGATGATCTTTAACGTTCTTTTCAACCCAAACCATTCCATGATTCTGTGATTTTATGAAACCAAGTACATCTCTATCCTCTAGGGGTACAATGTGCCCATAAAATTCAGTGACATTACAGGAAATCAATAGATATCTTTGGTACTTCAGAAAGGGCCAATTAGCTCACATCATCCTCTCCTCTTGCCTCCCCATCCCACTGGTTATTGTGTTTTCTAAAGCATCCTTTAACAGGGCTACGTAAGACAGTTTTATGATTCTAACAGAAGAAAAAGGAATGTTGCTGGTGTTAATAAGTAATTTAATCTATTGATATGAAATACCTTCTTCCCTGAGAGAATATCTGGGCTGGAACACTTCCAAACACACTTCAGGGCAGGCTGGGATTTAAGGGCAGCTGTGCTTTATTCCTGACTCAAAGATCACTCAAACCAGTGATAGATTTCTGAAGGAACCCATAAAATCTTGGATTAGTGACATGAGCAGGGTGTCCCAATAGAAGAAGTGTGTACATTTGAACTATAATCAACATAGTTTGTGGCTCTGGGGTCAGGTGTGTCAGTCTAAGCTGCTCCCAAAGTTGGGGACATTTCTTTCTAAAGCCAGTGTCACTTTTATGCTTAGTCTGAGACTTGGTGAACTCAGTGATTTACCAGAGTAAATATATTTTAATATTTTATTTAAATATTTAAATTGTATTTGAATATATTAAAGCTTTAATCTTAGTATTCTTGATCTTAATATCTGGAATCTTGATATCCCAAAATCCATAGATACTTGAACTTGAGTCTGTTAGTGGAAGGAGGCTTCTCCTAAGTTTGTTTTGAATTACAATTTTGCACCGTGTGCATTTTATTTAAAGAGAAAATGCCCTGCCAGCCAGTCTTTATAAATGTTATTTCCTTTAGAATTTGTGGAAAATTAAATTCTGTGTTTCTATGGAGAGCCAGAGTAACGATGATATTCCCAGTGTCAGTTCTCCATGGAATCAACAAGAACTCTGGATGTGTGTGTGTGTTCTGGCTGATAATAAGTTGCTTCAAGAGTGAAGTGCTACAACTCTTTTTTTGCCTTATGAGCTGAGTGAGTCTGTGATTCACCTGAGGCAGATTCACACAATGGCTTCATTTTAATTAGAATGCCTGCTTTGGTCTCTCTGTGTTTTGTGGGTCTGCCAAAAAAAAATTTAGTATGTGGATTTTAAAATGTTAAAATTCATGCTGAAAATAAGCATTTAACTTATTTCAGGCTCTGAGCAACCTGGTCTAGTGGAAGGTGTTCCTCCCCATGGCAAGAGGGTCTTTAACGTTCCCTGGATGATCTTTAATGTCCCTTCCCACCCAAACCATTCCGTGATTCTATGAAATTAGTTTTTGTTAACTCCATCTTTTTCATTTTGGGAACTTCTTCCAAGAAAGTATCTCTAAGAAGCTACCATTTGCTTAAAAAAATAATCTATTAACACAGTGTTGCACAAGAGAATTTCAATATATGTTTATGTCACTACATATTTTAATCTTCACATATTTTGTTGGCTGACTGGGGGGAAAGTAAAAGGTAAATTAAGCCAAACAAATGCTTCTGGAGATCTTTTTTTTTGATAACAATGCCACCAGTATCAAGTGCAGTGAGCCCACAGTTTTATGTGGACTTGAAATGAGACAATATTGCCAGAAAAAGAAATTATCTTTTCTCCTTCCTCCTTCCGGCAACTCCTCCTGCTCAATCCCAGCTGCTCATCCCTCTTCCTGAGCATCCCCCACGTGCTGGCAAAAACATTCCTGCAGCTGTGTAACAGAGTGTGAAAATGGTGTGGGATAGAAATGTTTGGCTTTTTAAAGCTTTAATCTTGATCAGGCTCCTGCTCCAGTTGGAGAGGAAGGGGAATTCAGGAGCCTTTGTGCCCACTCTCTTCCCACTGCAAGTTCCTCGCTTATTTTCCATAATTCAGGAGACAACTGTCAAGAGAGCACCAAATCTTACAGACAATAAAGTTTCAGGAAAAAAAGATCCATTTCCAACCTCCTTCCTATCGTTTTTGTCCCCATCCTCAGCAGGAGGACGTACCTGATGTCCCATCATGGGACAGAGATCCCTAAGCCAGCACTCACCCCAGCCAGCTGTGCCCATGCCATGGTTCTGGAGGATAAGAACACTGGCTGAGGAAATCATCTGTGATGGGGACACTGGAGGAGGACTTGTGAAGCTTGAAGGACAGGAGGTCATTACTGGAGGCTTTTCTTTAACAAATGAAACTGTGGGAAAGAGCAGAACTCAAATGGAACGAGGGGATGAGTTCTGAGGACTTGGTCACAGGGATGAGGAAGGACCCAGTCTCCTACCAGGGATGTGCTGCTCTGCCCAAAGGGTGTAGGACTCAGGATGGCACAGGACAAGACTTCTCCTGAGCCCAGTTCTCTGTTGGTGGAGGAAACCACACCAGATAATGCCTCTCCAAAGGGGCCAAATTCCCTTTTAGTGAATTAAGTCCTTTGCCTTGGCTTCCTTACTATAAATCCCTTCCAAAATCTCACGCTGATGCTGATTGGAATTTTTCTTTAGAGTCAATTTTGCACCTACCTCAGAGCTCTTCCTTGCCCTGTCCCTCCCTGATGTTTACTCTGATCTATTTTGGGATGTATCACATCCCCTCCCAGCATCACTTTCAATAGATTAAAGTGACAAAGCTTTTTTTTTGTCACCCTTTCATAGGACAGGCCCTGCACTCCCTCAGATGTTCCTGTAGCCCCCCCTGTAGCACCTGTTCCAGCCTGAGCTTCTCTTTCTTGAGCCTGAGTGACTGGGATGGTAAAGAGAGACCCAGAGGATACATCTGAGAGTCACATCACATTTATCACCTCTTTTCACACCCATGGCTCAGTTATTCTGTGCTAATTTAAATACATCCATCTTCTCCTGCCTCTACGATCATTGACTAACAAGCTCCCAAAGTGCATCAGAAAATTCTGTTTCTAGTCTCTGACCCAGAACTTCTTGTCCCAAATTAATGTGACTTTGCTCTTCCTGCTGTTGCATTTCATCCTGTTCCTGCTGTTCCACTCAAGGCCGTGCAGGGCCTCCTTTTATCTGACACAGTGTGTGAGCCAGGGTGACCTTTCTCAGCCTCCTGGCTGAAAGTACAGCAGGACTTCAAATAAAGAGCCTTCCAGGAGGTGCTTGGGCACAGTGCTGGAATAAATAGACTTGACTGACTGCTGTAGGAACAGTTTCCTGATGTTTTTCAGCAAGAAAGTTGAGACTATACATTAAATCCCCTATTACTTCTGTTTTTCTGTAGTTTCTTGATGACCCTTAATTGGAATTCACGCTGGTGAAAAAGCTTTTTTTTTGCCCCTGAAGCCTGAATGTACCATCAGGATGAACATCTATTATATTAATTTTTAAACAGAAAAGTTAGAAAATCTATGGTGATGAGAAGGGCTTGAATTCATGCTTTCCCTACACAATTCATGCTTTTCCTACACAAAACCCAACAGATCCACACACCAGCGAGTGCTCCTTCCACAGGAACCCCAAAGGGTTGGATTTTCATTTGAGTGCTGAAACAAAATTAGAAAAAAAAAAACCTCCGAAATGGTAAAGTCAAGCATTTGATGGAAATGAGTTGCTGGTTATGTGCTCTGAAGGTAACAATGACCTCTCCTTTGCTGCCAGGAGACTGAAAAGTCTGATGCCAAGGAGGAAAAGTCAGATGCTGTGGAAGAGAAGTCTGAGGCCATGAAAGAAAAATCCGAGGCCACAGAGGAAAAGTCTGAGGCCATGGAGGAAACTGAGGCCCACACAGAAGACAAGGCAGATGAAGGGGCTCCTGAAGAGGCTCAGTCTGATCAGGCACCATCAGAAGATCAACAGGTAATTTTTCCTTCCTCTTTGTGGCATGAGGGTTTTACCTGTGCTAAGCACAGGACACATAAACCCACAGGTCCCCCCAGTGTGCCCAAAAGTGGGAAGACTGATTGCAGAGGGGCCCTGCTTGTCTTCTGGATTCATTTTCTTTGATATCAGGATGCTATGAAACCTAGATAAATAACCTTACATTTTCCTTTTGCCACTTGCTACCATAAGCTTTCTTTTATTTTTCTTTTTTATTGGTCATTTGCAACCAGACTCTGGTTATGGAGAATAATTTAGGACTCGACATCTGAGTCCTGGCTGTGTGGGGAAAAATAATAATCACCAGCATCTGCAGTGCTCATAAATCTCCCTGTTAATGTTTGTTGCAGATCTGACAGTGGCTTCTCCAGGCCATGGACAATCCCCTGGGCATTGGAGAAACAGAGAGCAGTGTTTTCCTTTCTGTGGGGTCATGGTCTGACACTGCAGCCACATGGGCACATCTCAGACTGCAGGGCAGCTTGGCATTTAAGGGTGGGTTTATCCTGGCACTTAGGGCCGGGTTTATTTTGATGCTGCAGTGTCAGGTGACTCTTCCCAAGGAGTCAGGCCTGTTGTAGCATCTAAACCCTCACACTTCTCCGTTTGCTTTGTGGTTTGGAGATGAGACAATCCCAGGGGGATATCTGTCACATATGCATCATCTCTTTCACTAAACACCAAAAAAATGAGATTTCATCCAGTTTCAATGTTTTTGCAGAGGAAACACCTCCCTGTAAGCCTTTCCTCATTACCCCTGTTAATAATGACTGATCCAGTCACTGTTGGGCTGGAAAAGCCCCTTTTCACAGCCTCAGGAACTGGGAACTCCCATCATAATTTCAAAATGATGATGATGAGATACAGCCCTCAGTGGGAACTGACATTCCTCCTGAAATTATACCCCAGCCCTTTATACATCTCAATGAATTTCAGCTGACACGTGAGTGCCACCAAATTCCTTTTTCCTCGGCTCTCAAGAGAAGCCCAGCACAAAACTGCAGCTCATCCTTGCCTGGGTTGGGTTTCTTGCCCTTCTGGCTGCCAGTGTGCTCTGATGTTTTTCAAATGAGAGCAGAATGCTGGAACATGTCTGCAAATGTGTCAAGCAGGTGTGTTTGAGAGGCTTTGCAGCGACATCAGGCAGCAGCACTCCTGCACAACCAGCATCTTGCTCCCCTTCTCACAGGATGGGTTGGAGCTGGAAGTGGGAAAAGAGATTCTCTTTCATTTTTCCAGGGAGGGGAGAGAGCACAAAAAGCATTTTTCATCCTGCTCCACCACCCACCTCTCATGTCACCCAGGACAAATCCTTTCAGCAATGTGGCATCTGCCTGCCTTGCTATAGTTCATCCCAATTATCACTTCTGTTGGGATGGCATGAATCATTCTGTAGGAATTCTGATATCCTCATTCACTCCAGACAGCACACAGAGGGTGAGTTTAGATGAGAAGAACAACTCTGAGGCAGCTACAGCGAGATGAATTCCACCTTTTTTCTCTGCATCTCATTTTATGACTATAAAAGAAAGTTAGAGTAACATTTTCTTACCTGGTCAGGGTTTTATGAAGGTAAATATGCTGAAAGATTGTCAGGTTGCCACTGGAGTATCTCCACTGGATATTAAATCCTAAAAGATACACGTAGTCACAACACAAAAAAATGGAAAGATGGGAGTTTTGTGTTCTGTGTCTGAACTAATTTGCCAGTGGGAATTTAGTCTTGGCATTTGGGCCCTTTTCAACACCAGTTTCAAACCATCTCAAAAATGACTCCTTCAAGCTGGGTGTAACCAAGCCAGCTTTTCTCCAGTGACTTCCCAGGAGAAATGCCAGTGCTGTGGAAAAATTCTAGGAGAGTCCTGGTGAGGTAAAGTTCCCTCAGTCTTTGAGCACAAGACAGACAACAAAATAAACTGGGAGTGTCTCAGTTGTAGGGTTCCATGGAGGCTCCCAGCTTTCAGGAGGCTCCCCCAGTGGCTGGGTAGCAGGAATGGCAGGTGCTGGTCCATGTGGAGATGTGTGGAGGCTGCAGCCCTTTCTGACTCCTCTGCTGCCCTTGTTGGGACATGTAGGAGTCCTGAAGCTCCAGCTTTTTGTCTCAGGGTGGTGTGACCCTGAGGGAACCAGTGACAGAAAATCCCCCTCTGAAAAACAAAACTCTGAAGGCAGCAGCTGCCTCCTGAGAGGGGCAGGAATAAGGGCACAGTGCAACAGGTTGTTCTTGATGGAACTCACATGAGACTTCTCAGGCTCCACTGCTCCAGCTCCTCATCCACACAAGAATCCTGGGAAGCCCAGAGCTGATGCTGGAATAGAAAGCTCCTTATACAGATTCAACAGTGACAGGAACAGCTCTCAGCCTGGGCCACTGAGAGACAACTGCACTCAAATTTCTTTAGATTGTGGAATTTTTCTTCACCTTCAACCTGTTGCTGAACCTTCCTTCCCTAATCACTTCATAAAGCTCAGCCTTAACTTCCTTCTAATCTCTTTTTTTCATTCCTAATCCCCGTTGTGTGATAGAGAACATTAGAAGCCATTTTGTTTGGATATTGTATCCCTTTTCCTTGCTTTGTCTATCCCTTTGAGTTTTTTGAGGAAAAGCCCATGAACTGCTCTGCACATGGGCTCTGCTGGGCACTAAATGTGCTGGCAATAATTTTTCTATATTTTTACTACCTGATTTTAACTTCAGATTTTACCTTGGAGCTTGGACTGGTTTTTTAAGTGGTGTCCCAGTTGAATCAGTTTGCAGCACAGACAAGGCTCCCTTCAGGGCAGAATTATTTTAGAAACATGTTAAAAATCATGCTATAATGCAAGTCTGCATCCTGCCTCAGCAATTCCCCAGGCCATATATAAACCTTGGCACTGCATCTCCCTCCCTTATCTCAACTCATTCTATGCAAACTCGAATAAACCACTGATGTTTTTGCCCCTTCTCTCTGGGGTTTTGGGTAAGATCAGCTCTTTTCCTTAACAACCAGCTCAGGGTCTGACACTAAGTTCTATTCACTGTACATTTATATTTTTTTCTCTCTTATCTCTCTCATCACTTCTGCTCAATGTGCAGCCTAAACCCAGCTTGAATTATTCCTTATTCCCCAGCCAAGGCATCTGTTCCAGCCTACAGCACTTAACAGAACCACAGATTCTGAGTGGTGAAAACTAACACAGATAAGATTCTCTACAATTCTGATTTAACTTGCATTTTGCAGACCAGCTAATTACCAAGAAACCCACAAAAACTCCACCTGAACAAGCAAACAAAACCTCGGCTCTGAGGCTTTGCTTGTCAATGAAGCAGGTTTGATTGAAACAGCTGAGAAAAATGGAGCTCAATTTAATGATTTTACAGCCTTTTTCCTGTGTAAAAGCTTAGTTTAAATGTGCTGTGTGGCTTAATCTGGAGGACATTATCTTGAAATAATGAATCCACTGAATGCCACATAATTTTCCTAAATTCAGTGTTTGATTTCTGCTGTGTTTTTTTCCTGTATGACCTCTGCTATTCCTTCTTTGATTTGTCTTTTTAACATTTTCTTTTGTGTCTCCTATGTAGGAAAGCAAGGAAGAACATGCAGCAACAGGGGTAAGTGTGCTTGGACATTGTGTTTTCATCTTTTGTTTGTGTGCATTTAATTCCTTTTCAGTCCCATTGCTTCACTCAGAAGTTAATAAATCCTTATTCGTGAAACTAAACATAAATTACATTCTGCCAGAGATAATTATTGGTCATATCACAGTCTTATTGTCTGGGAGAAAGATAGGCCTTTAACCACCAAAAAAATGTAAAAGGAAGGAAAATTGTCCTTCAGACTCTTCAATAAAATTTGCCATGATTGCCTCAGACTCCTGAGGCAACTCTATTTTTGACAATCAATGACACCACACTGATTAAATTTGCAGTGTTGGGAGTGTGAAAGGCTCATTCTGACAATTTGGGCAGTAAAGGAGATATTTTCCTCACCCAGGTGTAAATCCTTATGCACTTCCCTGCTTTGGCCAGCACTGCAAGTTTAGGCCTGGAATGTCGTACAGGGCTCCCAGGAAAACTAAATATTACTTTGGGCTGTTTTCCACTACAAACCTGCAGTTGTTAAGAGGACACATCCCCATCTTCCCACTTCCAAAAGGCAGGACATGCCTTTATCTCTGTGTATCTATGTCAGAGCTGTGCCTTTTGCACCCGGCAGCTGAAATGGAACCCCAAAAACACAGAATCATCAAGGCTGGAAGAGACCTTCAAGATCAGTCCCACCATCCCCCAGCACCACCAGGATCACCCCTAATCCATGTCCCCAAGGGCCACATCCAGGCACCTCTGGGACACTCCCAGACACAGGGACTCCACCACCTCCCTGGGACACTGATTCCAAGGCCTGACCACTCCTGCAGGGAGAAATTGTTTCTCATCTCCAACCTGACCCTGCCCTGGTGCAGTTTGAGGCCATTTCCTCTCCTCCTTTCCCTCAGGACATGGCAGCAGAGCCCGACCCCCCCTCCCTGCCCCCTCCTGTCAGGGGGTTGCAGAGAGCAATGAGGTCCCCCCTGAGCCTCCTCTTCTCCAGATAAACCCCCCCAGCTCCCTCAGCTGCTCCTCATCATACGAGTTTTCTGGACCTGTGCCCATGGGTAAAGTGTGAGGGCTCCTGGTGAGGGCCATCAAGGTGGTTATTTGTACCTTGACACCACCAAATAATGCTTCAAGCAAGAAAAATATCCTTTTTTTTTTTTTCCTGGAAAAGTTAACTGACTCAAATTTTGAACAGAAGTTGGGGACATCTGAAAGATGTCGCTTGCCCTGTTCCAAAGAGTGCTCATGAAAGGCACCTTTCCAGGGGGAAAAATGCCAGAAGAAGTGATATTCCTTTGGCACAACAGCTTCTAATCCAGCTGACCTGGGTGGGTGTTCATATTACCTTTCTGGTTTTTCAGGGATAATCCCTCAGTGCAGTGATTTTCCCTGAAAATTAAGAGTTTCAACCAAGAATATGATTCCAACAGGTCCATTCCAAGCACATGTTTAAGCAGGATTTTACTTCAGAGACTCAAGCGTGACTCTTATTAAGACAGGAGGTGCCTGAGGGGAAAACCAAAGGTCTGAGCTGCTCATGTAAGACCTGCAGTCCTGACTGAAAAATAATTGTATATTATTTGATAGGTTGATTATGCCAGGAAGGAATTCACATCACTTTTTCAGCTCAGACATCACACGAAGAGATGACATTTTGATATAAAGCTTATTTATCCACATGGAAGTGCCTTTGGACAAGACTTTGCTGGAAGAGAAGGAGCAGAAGAGCCTACAAAGCAATTTTCAGTTGTTTTTCAGCATAGAACAACACTCCAAATCTTCATTTGCTCTTGAAAGACAATAAGCACAGGTTGTTGTCTGTGTTGCACAAATTCAAGCTTTCAGACAACTGTTCGCTTGGTTTAGTGAAACAAAGAGCTGTTGTCTTCTAATGGTGCCATTTCTTCCACGTAAAACACTGAAATAAGTTTTGCAATAAAACCAGGGCTGTATTATCTGATTCTGAATGATTTTTAGGTTATTCAAGAGTCCAGTTCCTGTGCCATGAATCTTGTTACTGCTCCAAGAAAGCATATAATTAAAAATGCTAAACTTTTTGTCAGACTCACATATATTTCACATTCTCATTTTGATCTTGAGCATTTACTTGCAGCTCAACCACGTACTGTGTTCTAACCTCCCCGAGAAGAGAGTTCTTATATTCCAGCACTTGCCCATTAACTCCACAGACTAAAGCCCTGGAGTGTGGAGATTAAAAGCCCTATACATTAAAAGCTCTTATACATTAACTCCATTTTTTAATCTCAAAGAATTTACTAGAAACGGAACAGTTGCGAAAGCAGAGCTCTACATTTCAAGACTATTTATTTTTTGCCTTCAATTATATGGTATAATTGAAGGAAAACCTTCATATATGGTATTTACAATTATTTTCTCTAAATAAGGAAGAAGAAGAGAAGCAGGAAGGGGGAGAAGGAAATGAAGACGTGGAGGAGCAAGAAGAGTCTTAGTACAGCTCCCTGTGACACATTATTTCTTGAACAGGTTTTCAGGTAACTATTAAGAAATCGAGCACAGCTTTTAAATATTCTTAAAGTAACATAAACTTGATAAAGAGGTCAGTATTAAGTGCCCAAATAAACCAAAAGTATGCTTAACTCTTGGACTCATTGCAGCTTCTCTTCCATCTGAAGTAAGAATTCCTCCCTCTCCTCCCTTACTCAGCTTTTATCTCACTGAAGCTTTTAGGAGCTTCATGTCTCAAACGAAACCCTCTGTCAAATGTAGGTGAAACGTTGAAAAGAAAATTCCTGCTTAAGGGAGAGAAGCCTGACCAGCAATATGACACAACATAATCTTTTTCTTGTTGCCTTCAAAACTAGACCAGGTTTAATTCCAAACAGGAAGTGCCTCTGTCGGTGTGTGAGTGTCCAGCATTGCCCAAGTTCTCTCCAGTTCTGTGGTTTCACATCTTTATTTTTAGGTTTTCTCTTTCATCCTGCTGATTATTCTCCACTGAAAAACAGATCAGGCAATCACTTACTGGGGAAAAGCTGTTAGCCTACAAGAGAGTTGGAATCTCCAGCAGATTCTCCCTTGGGTGGTTGGACTTCCAGTCACAGACACAAAGTGTAAAATGCTTTTTCTAGAACTGGGGGGATCCATGGAAAGGTTTGGGTTGGGAGACCTTAAAGATTGTTTCATTCCAACCCCCCTGCCACAGACAGAGTGTCGTGGGTTACCAGCCCCCCCTGGGCTGAAATGGTCAGGCCCAGGTATAGTTCCGGAGAAAAAGCCANAAAAAGCCAATCAAAAGTTTTAGCAACGCCTCTGCTAATGACATATTTAAGAAAACGGAAGAGAAGGTGTGTGTCACAGTAAGAAATTCAGACGCCATGTGAGGAGAGGGGCAGCAGCCCCCAAGTTGGGGGGCCAGGCCCTCTCCCCGGCCTTGGGCCGGCAGCAGGTATGAAGTCTCTCCAGCCGGGATGTGTTACAGTGGAGAAATAAACTCCAGAAAGCAACTGCCCAGCTGAAACATGCTGCAAGGATTCCAGCTCCGGCGGAGAGCAGAGGACGACTTGAGATAACGGAGCTACTCCAAGGTCAGTTCTAGCAAGAGAAGAGTTGAGACGAGGGGGGAGAGGCCCCCCCCCCTCCCTGCAGCTGGGGAAAAGGACTGAAAGTTGCAAACCCCTGCTGCCTTTAGAAGATAACTGGGGTGCAGAGAGACCCCCAGCAGTTAATGAGGGAATGTTTCCTGGAACAGATGAATGCCTAGAGAGGCTGTGACCCTTGTGAGAGGTCTGAATTGAAGCAGAATCTTGCTAGAGACCTGTGGCCTATGG
>VYXB01009510.1:0-25073 GCA_013397135.1 Pachyramphus minor | reverse complement strand
TTAGAAGCCATGGGTCCTTAAAGGAGGGGATATACCCTCAACCCTGAAGTCATCATGCAGCAGCACCAGCCGAGACAGAGAGAGAGCAGAAAGGAATCTCCAGCTACGACACACTGAACCTGCGTCCTCAGATAACAGAAAGGACACTTTACCAGTGCTACAGCAACTGTTTTAAAGGAAGAACCTTTCTTTCTCTTTGGACTAATACAGAAGAGAAAGAAATGCTTTTGTAAATACTTCACCAAAAGAAGATACCTTTCTCTTAGACTGAAATAAGTTAGGAGAAATGCTTTTGTTACATCTAGCAGCCGGCCAACCATCCAACTCCCCACACGGAAAAGAGACTAAATTTGTATATAGCAACCTGATATTCTTTTTATTCATAAGTTAGTTTAATTGGTGTTATAAGTTAAGTAGTAGTGTTATAATATATGTTGTTCCATAAGATAAGCTAAGTTTGAGTAGTGCTGTTGTAGTATATATTATTCCATAAGATAAGTAAGTTTAATTAGTATTGGTGTAGTATAAGTGATTTCTTAGTTTCTATCTTTTTAGTAATAAATCTTAGTATTATATCCCTTAGGTCAAGCCTCTGTTTTGTCTGGATAAAACCTCTCTCGACTGATAGCAATTGTGTAAAGGGGGGAGTTTGAGCAAAAAGTTTTTCATCCCCTGGGTAACCCACGACACAGAGACATCTTCCACTAGACCAGGCTTCTCCAAGACCCATCTAACCTGACCTGGACTGGATTCCCAAATAATTTGGACCTTGCCAAGGGTTTTACCAACCAGATGCTGGTGGGGCATCAACAGGACAGAAAATCCATCACTTCTTTCATGCTACTTCTCCCAAATCTGACTTCCTCTGTTGCATGAGAATTAATTCTTCCCAATGTTTCCAATGTTCAGACATGTAAAATCACAGAAAGATTGCTGAGTTCTAACCTAATTTCCTTTATTTTTGTTCAGGAAGCACCAGCTGGAGCAGCCAAAGAAACTAAAATCCCTTCCTCGAGCAAACCACCACTACCTTTTGTGCCTGTAGACTTCTGAACCTATAAATACATAGCAGAACACACCACTGTGTCCTCCCTGTGCCCTTTATATATATATTTGGTATTCCAGTTGCTTGTTAAAATGGATCTTCTGTCCGACTGATCATATTTCAATTATTATATGTTGGAAGAGTGTTGTCCATGTCACATTTTAAGCTCCTCAGGGCAGGAACCACGTCTTTCTCCGTGTTTATGCACTGCCAAACACTTTGCTGCCACTGAGCACAGGGATGTCTTCAGAGAAAGAGAAATTCAGCACCGAAAACTGCAGAGAGGCTTCCTGTGCACGAGCCATGTGAGTCACTTCTCCCTCAGCTGGCACGTGAAAATGATCGAGATTTCCATTGTGCAGCAGTTTAAATAAATGTATTTTCTGTCATGGCTGTTCTTTGTCTGCAAAAGTGTTCATTTAACCCTGCCTGCAGGTGTTTTCTCCTTTGTTGTGGGCCAGGCAAAGTCATGGAGTTATAGAATCATAGAATGGTTTGGGTTGGAAGGGGCATTAAAGATCACCCAGTTCCAACCCCCTGCCATGGGCAGGGACACCTTCCACCAGCCCAGGTTGCTCCAAGCCCTGTCCAACCTGGCCTTGGACACTTCCAGGGATCCAGGGGCAGCCACAGCTTCTCTGGGCAACCTTGGGCAGGGCCTCCCCACCCTCACAGGGAAAAATTCCTTCCTAATATCCAATCTAATCCAACTCTCTGACAGTTTGAAGCCATTCCCCCTTGTCCTGTCACTCCAGGCCTTTGGAAACAGTCTCTCTCCATCTTTATTGTCACCTCCCTTCAGGCCCTGAAAGGCCACAATCAGGTCACCCCAAAGCTTCTCTTCTCCAGGTGAACAATCCCAGCTCTCCCAGCCTTTCCTCCCAGCAGAGCTGCTCCATCCCTGGGATCCTCTTGGTGCCTCCTCTGGACTCTCTCCAACAGGTTGATGTCCTTCCAAAATCATCAGCTCAACATGGAGCAGCCGCCAAGATCAAGGAAAATGCTGGGCACTGTCAGCAGGATTGCAGGACTCTGCTGCCAAATAAAGCCTTGCTGAGTTGACATCCTGAGCACTTTGTGCAACCTGGTCTCAGGGAATACCTGGGAATGTAAGAAGAAAACTGCAGAGAAAACTGCAGTTGGAGAGGATGAAACAGCTGCTCCATGAGGAGACTGAAAAGACTCTTCAGTTTGGAGAGGGAGCCAAGTTACAGAAACCATAGAGGGCACAGGATGAATGCAGAGCTATCAGTCAAGAAGTCCTGCAACACCATAATAAAAATGAGTAGACACAATGGAATTATTAGATCAGCTCCAAAGAGATAAGAGAGAGTGTGGGGAGTCAGGAGATTCTGGAATTAGCTGTCACAGGATGTTATAGAGACTGAAAATGTCAATGAGCCCAGGAAAGTATTGAGCAGTGGTAGGAACAGGAGGCTTGTAAGTGGATCCTACAGCCACCAACATCCCTAACCCAATAAATTGTGGGTGCTGGGGGCAGGAGGGATTGAACACATATTTGCTGTCTCTAAAATAGCTTTGCCCACTTCCACTTCAAAGGCTGGGTTGGGTGAGCCACTGATCTGACCGTTCCTTGTGTTCCTGCAGGTGATTCCTCTTCCTGAGGAAAATGTTCTCCATCTCACCAGCAGCCAAATGGGGGTGCTGGTGATTGCTGCAGTGGTTTGGAGGAAAAGGCTGGACTTTTGGGAGTGTGGTAAACTACATGAACACAGAACTGTCAATCACCCTGGAAGTGTGGTAAATCCAATGTTTGTCATGCAGCAGCCAATGTGTCCACGGTAATCTTGATGTATCCATGAGCTTCCCATGGCTGACGAACCACAGGCTCCACTTTTCCCCCCAAAACAAAGAGCCAGAGCGCGCTGGGCACATCAGGCAGGGCCCACAGGCTTCGGGCTTGAAACAAACCCCACCACACCTCGACTGTTCTGCTGTTTTTAAGGCAGAAATACAACCATCATTTTCTCCAGAGGGTATAATCTGGAAAGGCTGGGAGGGAATGTGAGGAATGCTAAGCCTCCCATGAGGGAGTGACTGCTCTCCCCTGGCCTTCAGCTGGTGACTGAGGGGCTCGGGGTGCGGTGGAGCAGTGGGACAGCGGATGGTCCCTCTCCCAGAGCAGCTCCTTGGGGTCAGCACTTGCTGTTCATCCCTTCTGCCAGAGGAGAAGGAGGCTGTGAGTATGCAAAGGATAAAGTGGGAGCTGCTGCTCGGTGATTTGAGCCACGATGTTAATTCTGCTTACATAAGCTTAATACTTTCTGCAGCAATTTAGTGCGACTGGGCAAAGAATTAAGTCTTTTCTATCTGCAGCCGAATGAAAATCAGGAGAACAAATTTGTGGTCTGTTGGTTTTAAGTGCATTGGGAAACATGCTGTCTGCATTTTGATGTCATTCCTGTTTTACTGGGAGAAAGCAGCTGCAGCTGGTTAACATGGTGCTCCCAGTGCATGGCATTTCTGAGGAATCCGTGGATGGAAATCCATCCCAGTTCACCCCAGTTAAACACAAACTGCCTTTTTTTCGTGGTGACACTTTGGTATGTAAAGCATTTTCCTTGGATGATTGATGCTAGAAACTTCCAGTACTCTGAAACAAGCTAAAATTAGAAAGGCTTCGAGCTATGCTTCCTACAGATCCATATATGTCATAGGATGTGGCTGTTGGCACTTTGGAATGATTGATTGTCAAGTTTAACAGGCTGCTGAGGCTTAAAAGAAGTGATTTCAAGTTTCATGGCAAAGAAACTAAGTAGATTGGGTTGGTCAATTGTTTGTTTTCCTAGGAAAAATCAATATTAGGAGCTTCATTGTGTTGCTGACGATAAAGGGTTTGGAATTGCAGGTCCAGAAGGCAACCTGGGCCATGCTGTCCCTTGGATGAGAGAATTCGGGAGCCAGCAAATTGTGTAGGAGGTTTTCTCCCAAGAAAACTTGAAGTGAAATTCATTGGAGAGAAATTAAAGTGTTCAGTAACTTTGCCAGGGCAGCACCATCCCCCAGCCCTTGTTTCTGGCCCCCTTTCAGCACCACATCCATCCACCCACCTTCCAAGTAAGAAAACTTGCTTATTGTCTTCTGCTTAGTGTGAGAATATCAGTATTAAAGGAGATAAATCTGTTTATCTGCACCCTTTGACGACTTCAGAAGGCTGGAAATACGCTTGGCAAACGATCTGGGAAGCTGAAAATTCAAGATAGCAACTTGTTCAGAAAGCAGATTGGAAGCTTTAGGTTTGATGTCAAATATCCTGAAGGATGCTTGTTGTTCCTGTCATTACCAAGCAGAAAGCACAGAGAGGGAGCAGCAGACCTCAGCTGAGACTCATCTTAATAAGTTTAGCTCGTTAATTTGGCTCCTGGGAAAGTAACTCAGTGGTTACTCAAGGTGCAGAGTTGGGATGACACTGCCACTACCAAAACTCGGGGGCAGCAGAGTCCAGATTGGATGTGGGTGAGCTGCTGCACACTCCCCTGAATCTGAACACACCAGCCATGGGCTTCCATGTGGTGATGGTGTCCTCTCACTGGATATTTTGGATCACTTGGCTTGGAAAAGACCCTCAGGATCACTGAGTCCAACTGCCAATCCCACCACTAAACCCTGTCCTTAAGAGCCACCTCTACACCTCTTCTAAACAGCAAGAGCCACCTCTACACCTCTTTTAAACACCAAGAGCCACCTCTACACCTCTTCTAAACAGCTCCAGGGATAAAAGCAGGAAGGAACTGTGGAGTCCTTATCTCAAAGAGACAAAGGATGAATCCCTGAGAACACCTGCACTGCTTTAGTGGCCACAGTTTCTTTGGCACAGTCCCTTTCTCTTTGAGGATGTTTGATTTGGGAGGGATATAACTCTGCCACGGGATTTAAGAGAAGCTGAGTTTTGACACCAGTTCATCCAAATCCATTTCTGGCCACAGATTATCCAGTTAACTTCCTTGCACCTTAATTTCCCTGTGAAAGTGAGAAAAATTTGAGGGAATGAAGTCAAAGTATGAATGCACTGATTGGAATAGGAAAGTGTAGCTGCACCTGCTTCTCTTGGTGAGGTTATTTGCTTCTGAGTGTCCCATTCCACTTTAAAAATGATAACTTACCTTTTTTTTCCCCCCCCATTATGTTGATATCTGACAGTCATTAAACCCGCTTTCTCCTTCACATTTATCTTTGCTGATTTCCCATCTATTAAGGCTGAGAAAATGGTCACCTTTCCCTCATTGTTGCTCACTGGACTAGATCAGAACTACATTCACGACAAAAAGCCTTTTTGGGGATTCCTCTTAAAAAATATCAACTATTTCTCCATTCTCTCAGAGTTTAACAAGCATTTATCCACACCCACCTGTGTCACAAGCTGTCCCCCAAAATACATAAATGTTTGTAGTTGTTTGATCAGAGCCAGGTTCACATGACTTACACATTTACTAACCAACATGTTTACTATACAATATATTCCCCAGGAAAAGGATGAGAGGAAACATCCTTAAATTGCTCCAGGGGAGCCTCAGATTAAATATTGAATTTTTTTTCCCCTGCAACAATGGTCAGGCGTTGGAATAAGTGTCCCAGGGACGTGGTGAAGTCACCATCTCTGGATGTGTTCCAGAGGCATCTGGATGTGGCCCTTGGGGACATGGATTAGGGGTGATTGTGGTGACAATGGGTGAGGGTGGCACTGGATGATCCTGCAGGTCTCCTCCAACCTTGATGATTCTGTGACTGTGATATTTTGAAGCAGAACAGAACTTAACTGTGTTTCCTCCTTCACTGAAAAAGTTTAGAGCCTATTTCTGAAATTGCAGAGGCTACTTCTTAATGCATGAGGGAAGGATGTCACACAGAGTGCCTTCCCACCACGAGCTGGGATTTTGCTGAGAGAGGTGTGGAAAAAAGCTGTTTGCATCTCTACTTTTTGAGCAGCGTAGTCCCTCAGGAAAATGTAGCCCCAGAAAAAGAGGCCTGGAGGCAGAAAACAGTGCAAGAACCTAGAAGAGCTTTTTTTAAATTTTAATTTTTGTACTGTGTTCAGTTTTGGGCCCCTCACAACAGGAAAGATGCTGAGGGGCTGGAGCGTGTGCAGGGAAGGGAAGGGAGCTGGGAAGGGGCTGGAGCAGCAGGAGCAGCTGAGGGAGCTGGGGGGGCTCAGCCTGGAGAAAAGGAGGCTCAGGGGGGACCTTCTGGCTCTGCAACTCCCTGACAGGAGGGGGGAGCTGGGGGGGGTCGGGCTCTGCTCCCAGGGAACAAGGGACAGAGCCTGTTATTGCCGGCCTCAGCCTTCCCAATCCCATCACCCTGAGCAAATTGGCAGCCCTAGAGTTTGTCAGGCAGCACCAAGCAGATGATCTGCTTCCCTTCCCCTCCTTTTTTTTTTTCCCTGTAACATTTCCCTTCCTTTTTTTTTTTTTTTCTTTTAATGTTTTATTTTAACAAAAGAGAATCCCTTCCACAACAGGCTCCAAAGAAACAAAGAGAACAGGTGCCTTCTCTTCCAGGATCCCTCTGGCCAGGGAAATCACAGGTTTTGCACATCATTGCAGTGACTCCCAGCAGTCAGTGCTGGGGCAGGAGTTTTGGCTTTCTCTAGGTTCCAGTACATTTCCACAAACATCAAAGTATTGCTGGATTTTAATGATTAATATTGGCTGCATCCCACTCTGGTGGGTTGGGTGCTGCCATCCATGTGCTCCTAATTGCATAGATCATGAAAAGAAAATTACATTCAGCTTCTGATGAGCCCTGGGCTGGTTTCAGGGCAGTTGCCACTGTGGTCCATCCAGAGACAAATGAGGAAACAGCTTTTGGAGGACCTTGGAGGACTGGGTGGCCAAAATCTGGATGAGGAGTCAGGCAGCTGTGCTGACTGTGGTTGGGGGGTGATGTGTCACCAGTCTGGGCACCTCCAGCTGATCCCCAGCACTGGGAGAGGGGAAGGGGGTCAGCAGGGATGTGCCCAGGGTAGGGAAGACCTCCAAGGGTGGTTCCTGGGAACTGTGTTTAACCAGCAGCCCCAGCACAGGACGTGTGTCTGAAGTCTGAACCAGGAAGGAGTTGAGGAGCATTGACAGTGCAGAGCAAAACGTGTCCCAGAGAGAAGTGACAGATCCCAAAGCACAGATGTCAGATAAAACTCGGTCCCAGTTTTATCCCACTGGACCCAGGTGGGGTCCCAGCATCGTGTGCTTTGGAGGGAATAAGAAATTCTGCTAGAAGCTGGGATCCCTTCCCCCTAGGACTGGCCCAGGAGGAGGAAAGGGTTGTGTGCACAGGTTGGTCTCGGAGCCATGGGGAGCTGTAATGTGATGAGTGGATGTGCTAAGGAGTTATTTTCAGAAGCAAAGGGAATACCAAGTCACACAGCAAAGCACTGCCCTGGCACCTCCTTTGGGGCAGGTACTGTGCCATGTTGGACTCCTGATCCAAAAGGAGAGATCAGGGAAAAGCTGTTCCTGTTATTCAGGTCTTGCACTGTCCAGGTTATGAGAGGAGGCGACAGGACCTTGCTTGGTGTAGTGCAGCAAGATTTCCACATTTCCAAATTTGGGATTCACAAAAATGGTGGATAATGAAAGTTGTTTCGTACTCAGGACTAGAGAAAACATATGGCTGGAGAAGGAACTTAGTCCAGAGGAAGGGGAAATAATGGCTCTTCAGCAGATACCCACTGGATGTCGTACAATACATGGAAAATAAAGCAAGGAGAGACAACACACTGGATATACAGGACCTGGGAATACCTGTAGTGTATTGGAGGCACCTGAAGAGAGTGAGTTCAGCCAGTGCTGTCTGTCCTTAGCAAAGTATTCTGCACTCCTGTTCTTACCAGTCTGTTTTTAACCCACAGTGACCATTCCCTGACTCACTATTCCTAATACCAACACCAACCTCTTCTCTAAGTGACTCATGCTGAAAACACAGGTATTTTGGTGCATGGTGTCTTCAGGGTGCCTGTTGGAGCCTTGTCTGCTGCTCCTGAAGCATCACGAGAGCCTGGCAGACACTCGATCCCGGCAGCGTCAGCGGGCGGGACTCGGGAATGCCTGGATAATCCCCCGGGAGGTGACAGAGCCTCTTTGGGTTACAGACAGGCCCACCCCACAGTCACCCACGGGGTGAGTCCCTGTCCCAAACAGGACTTAACAACATGCCATGGATGAAGGTCAGGGACTCCTAAAGGGTGGCTTCTCAGGCTGCATTTTTTTGTTTCCAAACCAGACACGGAGCCGACGGCAGAAACTCAGCAAGTGCTTCGTCCTGGCTGGGTCCCATCACCTCGTGGGGTTGGACCCAAAATCCTGCCCCAGGAGGGGAAGAAGCAGCTCCAGGGGTGATAGTTGCCATGTCCCTTTCCCAGGCTCCTGCACTAAAACAGTGAGTGCCTCTCCTGGTGTAAAGCCACCCCCTGCTCGCCAGCGAGAGGTCCCTGGCAGTAATTGTAAGCCAAGGTTTTATTTTTTATGGTTATTATAGTCCATTTTACCCACTCATGGGGTGGAATGAGAAGGAAAACAGCTCGTGTGTCACCTGTTCTGTGACAGTTCTGTGCTGTCAGAGGTGTGTGCATGGAAGGAAGCAGCTTTGGAACTGTGCTGGCAACACATGACCCGGCCATGTGCACGTGGAGCTCAGAAAGCCAATGGTGTCCATGTGCTGGGCTGATTCCATAGTGTGGGCAGGAGGTGAGGGGGAATTCTGTCCCTCTGCTCCCTCAGGTGAGACCCCACACCTGCAGAGCTGCTCCAGCCCTGGGGAACAGCACAGGGAGGACATGGAGCTGCTGGAGGGAGTCCAGAGGAGGCACCAAGAGGATCCCAGGGATGGAGCAGCTCTGCTGGGAGGAAAGGCTGGGAGAGCTGGGATTGTTCAGCCTGGAGAAGAGAAGCTTTGGGGTGACCTGATTGTGGCCTTCCAGGGCCTGAAGGAGCTCCAGGAAAGATGGAGAGAGACTATTTTTCCAAGTGCCTGGAGTAATAGGACAAGGGGAAATGGCTTTGAAGTGACAAAGAGTAGGGCTAGATGGGATATTGGGAAGAAACTCTTGGCTGTGAGGGTGGTGAGGCCCTGGCCCAGGTTGCCCAGAGAAGCTGTGGCTACCCCTGGATCCCTGGAAGTGCCCAAGGCCAGGTTGGACGGGGCTTGGAGCCACCTGGTCTTGTGGAAGGTATCCCTGACCGTGGCAGGGGGTGGCACTGGGTGGGCTTTGAGGTCCCTTCCAACCCAAACCATTCTATCATTCTATGATTTTATGATTCTCTGCTGATGCACCACGACATGAAGAGGTGACTTATCAGAGAGATGCTTCACTCTGGAGCAGCAGCTTGTCCCTTATGTTTGATGGAGCCTTTGCAGAGCAAACAGCTTTTTCGGGATGGGGCCAGGGCCTCATGGCCATTTGCTCTTCCATGACCCGGAATGTGGCAGGGGAGGGTTCCACTCCCTCAACCCACTGAGCCCTCACCAGACGCTGCCACTGAGGGGATCAGTTCCTAATGCCTCATACTGGGCTATGGGAAAATCACTTGTGAGCTGTGTAAACTCCCCCTGACTCAGTGAGCTGAGTAAAGGCAGAGGTTTGGTAAGACATCATGCTTGTTAACACATTAAAACCCCAACCTCACTGGCACAGAAGAAGTTGCCTGTGAATAATGATCCTAAGGAAGTGGGGAGGCTTTTGCCTGTCAGTGACATAACTCAGAGGAGACAAAAAAAACCCAACAGCTGCTTTATGTGCAAAAATAATGACTCCAGCAGGTTTTATTCTGTGAGTTGGATGAGCTTTTTGTATGGGGCATCTCTTAAGGAGTTTGATTTAAAAAGTTTCACAAAAGCAAAGCTCAATGATCTCCTCAAATTCTACTTGAATTTGTTTTTAAAGGAACTGTTTCCTGTCTGTCTTTGTGTGCAAGGGCTCAGAGAAACCCTCCGTGGCAGGATGATGCCGAAATGGGAACTTTTGACCACAAAAGAATGGGAGAGGTTTAGTCTATGGGGTATTTTCATGCCCCTCTAGGGCATCTGGGGGAGCAGAGCTGGGTGTGAGAGCTGCCAAATCCAGCTCTGTCACACTTCTGCAGCTCAGCAGGGAGAGAGGACCAGCCCTGGGGAATTTGGGATTCCCTGAGCCCACTGGCTGCTCTGAGTCAGCCTGAAGGAGCTGCCCTGCCCTGCCCACCACCCCCAGGTAACTCTTTGTGGTTCTGGATGCAAAGTTGAGCTCAGCACTGGTGAATGACTGTGGCTGCTTTTGTTTCTGCCTGGATCTGTGCTTGCCATGGTGTCATCATTTAGAGAGAAATGATCTCTGAGATTCAACTGTCTGGTGGCCTGGAGGCTGTACCCTGATCCCAAACCTCACTGGGGCTGCCCTGAGCCCTTATCCTGACTATCTTGGTTTTGTGGCTGGCCATAACACATGAAAGTTCACTGCATAACATGTATTTTAAGTGGAAACTTTCAATTTTCTAAAGATTTGATGGGTTTATGTTTGAATCCTGATATTGGTTGGATGCCCAAGAGCAGGGGGTTGGTTTAGTGGGTGAGAGGAAACAAGAACAGGTACATCTCCTGCTCATCTATGTTTTACTGCCCTGTATGAAAGATTAATGAGCTTTGAACCACTTTTCCTGGCCTGACTCACACTAAAGAGGAGCTTGTGGAGGTGCTGACACCCCCATGTCTGGGTGAGCACAGCACTCCCTGATCTGGGGTGGATCATGGTTTTGTTGTCTTGGAAAAAGTGGACAGGAGGGGTATAAACTAGAGATAAAATGCTTATAAGTAGAACCAGTTGTAATATCTGCAAATTTGTTGGGCTCCTTTTAAACAACCTTGTCACAAAATCACAGAATCATTAATGTTGAAAGAGACCTTCAAAATCATCCAGTCCCACCAGCAACCCAGAACTACCACAATCACTCCTAAATCACATCCCCAAGAGCCACATCCAGATGTCCCTGGAACAGTTCCAGAGATGGTGATGGCACCACCTCCCTGGGACACTTGTTCCCAATCCTGACCACCTCCAGTGAAGATACCTACTCCAAACTTCCCCATGAGCAACCTGTGGATTCCTGTTACCCTCCCACGTGAAAATGCTTTTTCCTGATTACAGAGGGTTAAAGCTGTTTCTGGAGAGATCTGAGCTCTGTGGTTGCCATCAGACAGAGCCAAAGCCACGGCTGCTGAGGGGGCAGGGAGCAAAGAGCTCCTCCAGGGCTGTGTCCAGTTCTGGGCCCTCATGGAAGAGACACTGAGGGGCTGGAGCGTGTGCAGGGAAGGGAAGGGAGCTGGGAAGGGGCTGGAGCAGCAGGAGCAGCTGAGGGAGCTGGGGGGGCTCAGCCTGGAGAAAAGGAGGCTCAGGGGGGACCTTCTGGCTCTGCAACTCCCTGACAGGAGGGGGGAGCTGGGGGGGGTCGGGCTCTGCTCCCAGGGAACAAGGGACAGGAGGAGAGGGAACGGCCTCCAGCTGGGCCAGGGGAGGGGCAGGTGGGACATGAGGAGGAATTTTTTGCTGGAAAGGGTGGTGAGGCCTTGGCAGGGGCTGCCCAGGGAGGTTTGGAGTCCCCATCCCTGGAGGTGCCCAAGGAAGGCCTGGATGTGGCACTCAGTGCTCTGGGCTGCGGACAAGATGGGGATGGGGCACAGGGGGGACTCCATGGGCTGGGAGGGCTTTTCCAACCTGAATGATTCTGGGATTCTGTGTTTTAACAGCAGGTGGTGGAGGGCGCTCCAAGGGCACCTATTGGCACCAGGGCCTTCAGTGTTGCAGCCCCCAGAGGTGCCATTAGATCTGCCTCATACCCCTTGCTGCACAGGCTGGGTCCTCATCCATGTTTTCCCTGCCTCACATGCCAGACAAACCCTCAACAACAACCAAAAAACCTTGGAAGCTGATCATTTAGGAGATTTCAAGTGTGGCTGAAGTACCTGATAAATGGTGGGGAAATGGACATTCTCCTGAAAAAGAAAAGCTCTCTCAAAATCCCAACGTGAAAAAAAAAAAAAAGACACTTTTTAATGTATATAAATATTTAAAAGACATTGATAAATGTTGGTGGAGACAGTGGTTTTACTCACTTTACAAAATCATTGCAAACAATACCCTGAGGTTAATGTTGAAAACATAGTAAAGCAGGGCTACAGGCAGGTAGTTGGAGGACTGTGCTGATAAACAAGGTTTCTTTTAAAAAAATAGTGCAAAGTTGTTATAATTTCATTTCAGATGCTGACATGGCAACACATTAGAGATCAGCTGCAGGTTTTTAAGAAATAAATGTTCAATGAATTTTCTTTTGTGAAATTCTCCTTGGAATTCATCTTGGAAGCAAGTGGAAACATTTTAAAGAGGAATGATGTCAAAAAAACTATTTCCTTTCTGTTGAGGAGAATTTTTTGCATTTCCAAACTCTTTGGGGGTCATAGAGCACCACACTTCCTTTGCATCCCATTTTATACCTTGGGGTGGAGCCACACTGGGCATCTCATCCCCATCCTTTGTCCTGGTCCTCACTGGCCATGCAGAGGTGGCCTCTGGGCTTAATTCTTGCTGGCAAACCTGAGTAGGTGACTCCAGATCTCTCCTTTGGTGATGCTTTGAGGAAAAACATCCTACAAGAGTTCCAGAAACGTGCTGGAAACCTTTCAGGGACTATTTTCCCTCTGAGAAATCCTGGTGTTTCTTTAAAATGCAAAGAAGAGACAAAAAGAGGAGAATACAGTCCTTTCTTATTTTTATTTTTTAAATTTGGTTTTAACCCAAATGACCTTCAGCTTTCCTGTTGACAAGCCCTGGTTTTGAACCAGATCAAAATTATGCTGTTTGGACACCTTCCCCTTGACTTTCACTCTCTTGCCAGCCCAGAACAGGAACATGCTGGTAATAAATTATAAAACAACAAAAAAAAGGCACATTAAACTCAGCAGCTCAGATGGATCCATTTGTCAGAGCCATAACTGAGGGAACAGGGTTTTGGCACTTCAATCAAGCTCCATCAAAACCTTCATCTCCAACTCTGCACCAGATAACTGTGCTTGAATCAATCAGTGCTGGGAAAACATTTGCAGACAGATAAAGCTGGAAGGGAAGGAGTGGGAGTTCTGCTAAACCTGGGTCTCAGTCATTGTTTCCTGGTAATCACATCCTTGTCTGGGTGTTGTCCTTCCCTCAGGAGGCAAGGAGAGGTTGGTTCTGTCCCTGGGCTGCAGATTCTCTACTCCCAGTGAGGAGTCCCAGGCAGCCACTGCTCCAAGCTGAGCCTGCAGCCAGCATTCCAACGTCCAGGCTCCATCCTCCTGCCCTGCTCAGCTCCCTGGGACTCCTGCCTGTCCCCTGGGTTTTTCATGGCCCCTCACTGCTGACAGGGAGAAAACAACACGGTGCTGGGAAAGGAGGAGGAAGACACGTGGTAGGAACCCACCTTTGTGTGAGTGGATGTGCCCTGGGAGCCCCTGTTTGGATTCTTGTGCCAGAGGGGGATAATGAGGAGCTCCAGGTGGGATCGCTGAGGTTGGGGCTGGAAGGCAGGAGGCTGAGCCACAACCCCTGGGGTGGGATGAAAACTCCTCTCTGTGNTCTTTCTTTCTTTTCTTTCTTTTCGCTGGGGCCAAACCTTTGAGCCCTGACCAGTCCCGAGGCCAGTGGGAATGGGGAGGACCATACCTGAAACCACAGCACCGTGGTGCCGGCCCTGAGTCCACCCTTGGAGGGCAGGGAGGGATAGAATCCACATGGAGCCAGGGTTCACCTTGCTCTTGTGGTGCTGAGAAGGATTTGGCATCTTCAGAAAAANATTCCCTGTCCCAGCCATTCCCTGCCCCAGGCCACGGGTAGGGTGGAAATGAGGGCGAGTGGGGCACAAGCTTGGTGGCTGTGCACTCATGGTGACACAGTGGCTTGTCTTTCTTTTCCCTTTTCTGTTTCTTTGGTATTATGTTCCTTTCTGGNACCTGGGCTGGTGGAAGTTGTCCCTGCCCATGGCAGGGCGTTGGAATTGGGTGATCTTTAAAGCCCCTTCCAACCCAAACCATTCTATAATTCTCTGACCTTATCAATGTACACAAATATCCTCAGGGCAGGTGCCAAAAGGGTGGGAACAGACTCTTCAGTGGTGCCCAGGGACAGGACAAGGGGGAAGGGGCAAAAACTGCAATGCAGGAAGTTCCATGTGAATACGAAGGAAAACTTCACTGTGAGGGTGGCAAAGCACTGGAAGAGGCTCCCCAGAGAGGCTGTGGATTCTCCTTCTCTGGAGATATTCCAAACCTGCCCAGACACGATTCTACCAGCAGAAAAAACCTTCTGTGTTCTGAGGGATTAAAGCAGGACAAGAGGCAGCCCCAGGAGCATTGATCACAGGAGGCAGCTGTGGGGAAGGGCACACAGCACTGGCTGCCCACTTACTTTATTATCTCCTGATGCTGAGAGGAATTTAAGCCTTGTTGGCACAGGTTGTTGTAGAACTTTACATATTTTGATCTAATTAGGTGAGCACAATTCCAACCTTCCCCCTGGTAGCAGTGCTGTTATATAAATCAAGCTTCGTGTTTAGGGAGGTATCTGGTGTGTCTAATTTATCAACACAGCTTGCCCTCCTTGCCAAAAGTATGGTTTTAGAATCATAGAATAGTTTGGGTTGGAAGGGACCTTAAAGATCATCCAGTTCCACCCCCTGCCATGGGCAGGGACACCTTCCACTTCACCTGGGTGCTCAGAGCCCCATCCAACCCAGCCTTGAACACTTCCAGAGATGAGACAGTCACAGCTTCTCTGGGCAACAATCATCACTTTTGCATCATTAGAATTGTAATACTGTAAATCTAAGGGTAGAGACAATTTTGCTGCCTTACAAGTAGATTTTACTGGTAACAATTTTCCTCATATTAGTTTAATCTGCTCTTCTGTCAGTGCCTTTATATCATAAACTGTGCCCACTGAAGGGCAGTTATTTCAACAAAAGTCCTTCTCCTGACTGAAATAAACTTGTGTAGATTCTCTGAAGGAAAAAACCTTGAAAAGTTCTCTGTGAAAATTGAATTTAATGTTGCGTTAAACTTGAAACTTCCAGTGCAGTCAGGTAATGAAGCTGTTCAAACATCCCACACTGAGTAGATCACTAACCCTCTTCAGCTGCAAGAGCTTCTCTGCCTCCCCTTCTGTGTTATCAGCACAAGTGTTCAGAGGAGCCCAAGGACAGAGCTCCTCTGCACTTTTCTCACAGTGGTACCAAACAAAATACAGCAAACCCAAACCCCAACCAAACAATGGCATCTGTTGAGGGGTGTTTGCAGCCTGACCTTGTCTCTGCCTCCTCATGCTACAACAAACTCGTCTGTGGGAATATTAACTGTCCCTTAGTAAGGCAAATTCAAGCAGATGTCAGAGGAGATGACAACATAGAGCCACCAAGGATCAGAGACAATATAGAGCCACCAATGCAGCCAGAGTTTCAAGCTGTTGGTTTTCTCCTTGAAGAAGGAAGGAGGGATGTGGGTGTGGGTGCCTGAGTCTGGGGGTGTGTCCAGCTTGGAAGGCAGGAATACCCCTTGGTTCAAGCTGAGCTTTAAATCCTGTGAGGAGCAGCTGAGGGAGCTGGGGGGGCTCAGCCTGGAGAAAAGGAGGCTCAGGGGGGACCTTCTGGCTCTGCAACTCCCTGACAGGAGGGGGGAGCTGGGGGGGGTCGGGCTCTGCTCCCAGGGAACAAGGGACAGGAGGAGAGGGAACGGCCTCCAGCTGGGCCAGGGGAGGCTCAGGCTGGACATCAGGAGGAATTTCTTCATGGAAAGGGTGATCAGGCCTTGGCAGGAGCTGCCCAGGGAGTTTTGGAGTCCCCAGCCCTGGAGGTGCCCAAGGAAGGCCTGGATGTGGCACTCAGTGCTCTGGGCAGGGGGACAGGGTGGGGATGGGGCACAGGGTGGATCCTTGGGCTGGGAGGGCTTTTCCAGCCTAAATGATCCTGGGATTCTGTCAATATCCTGCTCCACAAGCCCCACCTCCTCCTCAGCAGCTGAGCAGCATCCATGGTCTCTTTTTTTAAAAAAAAATTTGATCTGGCCTCTTTTGATGACTAAGGGAACAGGAAGATTACAGTTTAAGTACATAATTTTCATTTGATGTGACAGGTTAAAGCTATGTGCATTTAGAGCAGGCTTAGATTATTTTAGTTCAATTACAACACTGATTTAGGCCCTGACTCACTCTTTGAGGCCTGACTTCACATAGACATATGTTGGCTTAAATTTACTGCTAATGAAATACAGTCATGTGTGTACATTACTCTGCTTAAATGCTTTGCTGGTGTAGGGGTGGACTCACACAGCAAACACAATCCTGCTTCAGAGGTTTGGAGAAGTAGATTGTGCTTGGTTTTGTTGTTCCCCCCCCCCCCCCGCAAAAAAGAAACCCAGGGTTTTTTNNNNATATCCCAGAGTTTATTTTTCCTCCTTCTCGTGCCCCTCCCAGACCTGCTCAAACTCACAGAGCAAGCTGGGAGCAGGAACCTGTCACTGGCCTGGCTGGAGGGAGTGGAAATGGGCTTTAATAGGGACTGGCAAAGGATTCTGCCCCTCTGCTGTGCTCTGGTGAGACCCTAACTGCAGTGCTGCCTCCAGCTCTGGGGTCCTCAATGCTGGAAGGACGTGGAGCTGTGGAGCAAGTCCAGAGGAGGCCACGAAGGTGGTCAGAGGGATGGAGCATCTCTCCTGTGAAAGTAGGCTGAGGGAGCCTGTAAAAGAGGCTTCAGGGAGACCTTTGAGCCCTTCAAGCACCTAAAATGGGTTACAAGAGAGCTGGAGAGGGACTTGGGACAAGGGCTTCGAGTGATAGGACAAGGGGGAATGACCTTAAGCTGAAGGAGGGCAGGGTTAGATTAGATATGAAGGAGAAATTCTTCCCTGTGAGGGTGGGGAGGCCCTGGCCCAGGTTGCCCAGAGAAGCTGTGGCTGCCCCTGGACCCCTGGAAGTGTCCAAGGCCAGGTTGGACGGGGCTTGGAGCAACCTGGGTTGCTTGGAGCAACCATGGCAGGGATTAGAACTGGGTGATCTTTAAGGCTCCTTCCAACCCAAACCATTGTATGATTCTCATTTTAGGACTGCCCTGATGGCAGCCAGTGAGAAATGTGATGTGGGTAGAGGGAAGAGCCCCAGCCCTCCATTATTTCCACATTTTCCATGGGAAAATATCACTTTTCCAGGTGGAGGCCAGGTGATTTGCTTGAAGAAGCTTTTGTGTGAGCTGTTGGACTGTGTAGGTCAGACTCTGACAAAGCTTTAGAGGTTTCCCAAAACTAAAGGAAAGGTATTTTTAGGAAGTCAGAGCACAAAGAGAGTCATGCACCCAGAGGGAAGCACAGACACTGGAAATGCCTTAGCTAATGCTTCCTCATTAGAGGAAACTAAAGCTACCTGGGCATGTTTTTTTTGAGTAATAATAACAATAAAAAAATAAAAAGACAACCCCACAAGCTCTTTGGAGAAGTCCTCTCTGCAGCAGTCGCTGTGTGTCTCCTTAACTACAAATATCCATCCCCAGCCTTGGAGTGGAGGGGGAGGAGAAAGGGAGCTGCCAGCAGCTCCCAGTGATTGATTTGTCTCTTGTTTTCTTTTTTTTTCTTTTTTTTCCCTCTTTTTTCCCTTTTTTTTTTTTTTCCCCCTTTTTTTTTTTTTTTTTTTTTTTTTTTTTGTGCTGCGCTGGAACAACTTGTTTCAAAAATGACAATGACAAATCCAAGCGAACATTCCTTGCTAGAAATTCCAACTCCCCTGAATTGTCAGTGGGTATTTTGCTATGAAATGGGCTGTTTTTATCCAGAACACTTGTTTGGGAAGTGCTGCACTTTCCCACTTGCTCCAAGAAGTATTGGAAGTGGTCGTGGAAAAGGATGGGAGGTCTTTCCCAGACTCGGACCGGTCCTAAAGCAAAGGCTTGACTAATCCTGGGGCTGAGGGCTGTGCCGAGCCCAAACAGCGCAGGGTCAGGGGTTAAGCAAACACAGGGATCCAAGGAGAGGGGGAATGTGTGGAGACTGAGAGGTTTTGTCACGCCGGGGGCCCGCACGGGGCGGTGTTTTGCTCCCCTGAGCCCTTTTCGCCGGGTTGTCATTCCTCATCAGGAAAAATCCCGTCGGCAGCTCCGAGGGTGCCTCAGTGCCGGCTTTTTAGCCGAGGGGGGAGTTTTCTCTCCCACTGTGCAAATCCAGGCTGGATCGCTGGTAATTGGGAGCGCGGGGCCGAACTTTCCCAGCGCTGGGAAGGGCCGGCGCTGCCCTGACACGGTTTCCAGCTCCGCGCCTCCCAGGCCGCCGCCTTCCCCCTTCCCATCCCAAATATCCAAAATAAAAACCGTGGGCAGCGAGCTCCTGACCTTCCCTTCCGCGCCGATGGAGCAGCAGCGGGACCGCCGGTCTGCTACCTACGGGAGAGAGGGAGGGAGGCAGGGAGAGAGGGAGGGAGAGAGGGGGGGGGGAGGGAGAGAGGGAAGAGGCAGGCGGGGAGTTCAGGTTACCGCATCGCCGCCTTCCTTCGCTCCTGGCTCGGGAGACACCGCCGGTGATGGACCCCTCGCTCGGGATGAAGGACCGGGGGGCTCCTCAGCAGCCGTAGCCGGCGATCCCGGTGGGAAGAGGAGCCCATCGCCCTCCGCAGCTCCCGCTGCGCGGCCAGAGCCCGGAGGATGCGCTGCTGGAGCCCGAGGTGAGGAGGTGCCTCTTCCCGCCCGTAACTCCAGCTCCAGGTAGGACCCGGGGCAGGCGATCCCGCTCGCCCACGGACGCGCCCCTGGACCCGCCTCGCCCACTTCCCAAAAGTCGCCCGCCGACGCGGATGGATTGGGAGGGAGATAAGAAGGATTGGGAGAGAGATAAGAAGGGGCAGCAGGTGTGACGCTGCTTGGAAGGTCGGGATCCAAGCCCAGAGCTCCCTATCCAGGGGTGTCCCTCTCCCGAGCCGGGCAGTGTGTGCAAAGTTCATCCCCTGGAAAGACGGGCAATGAGGGGCACTGTGAAAACTGGCAGGAGGGGTAGAACGATTTGATGGTGAGAAAGTACGAATGATTAAAAATAATCTAGATTTATTATATGTTTTATGTGGGGAAATGTTTTGGCAGCCCCACATAAAGCCCGGCATCAGTCAGGACGAGTACAGGGCAAACGTTGTCCTCGCTGTCCTGCTGAGAGCTTGGGTAAAATGTTTTAAAGGAGGAAGATCCATGAGGTACAGGTAAGTCATTAAAAAAGCAGCCCCTGGGCCTGATCCTGCCAACATTGCTGTGTTTGATCAGCTCTTTTAAAGCCAAGGAGTTATGGAGAAAGGATTTGCCAGCAGGAGGGACCTACAGTTGGATTTCTGTTCCTTTGCTTTCTGCCTTAGCCCTGCTGATGAAATGAGGAGCTGGGCACTGTCCCTCCCAGTCAGCCTTTGGCACAGATTTGGAGCAGTGAGGGGATCCTGCACAACTGTCCCAGGCTCTCTCTGCCCTGAGTGATGCCCAGGAACATTTTCCTCCAAAAGTACCAGATTGTTTCTTTACCAGACACATAAATGCACGGACTTAGTTCAACTGTTACGGGGACAGGGGGTTGTAAAGTTCCAAACACCTAAAAACGACTGTGCCAAGAGGCAGCATGAAATAAAAGGGCACAGAAGAGCACTGGGCTCACCTACTCCATGAAGGTGCTCCCACAGCGTAAAATAGGGGGAAAAAAGAAAACATCTGAAGGGGAAGATCCTAACAGGTTCTCATTCTACAGTGATATCAGCAGGGCTGATTTGAAAGTGACATTGGAATATCTTTATTGCTATTTTTTGCCGTTTTGAATGTTTTTTGGTTTTGGTTTGGGTTGGGTTTTTTTGTACAATCTGCACAGTTATCACTTCTCTGCAGTGCTCTCTTACTTCTTACTTCATGTATCTCGAGTCTGTTTCCAAGAGAGAAGAGTGAGATTCTCATTCTGTCCAAAATACCATTTTCAGGGATTTTTTTTTCTCTTTTTCATTGAGACAAGACAAACAACATGCAGTGCTACTTGTGAACAAGGGTGTAAGAAATGATTTGTTCTGGGGACACGGATACAATTTTTGAAGAACGCTGCGTCTATAAACTCAGAATGACTGGACTTTTGGAGTCCTGGCATTGACAGCAAGAGCCTAAAGAAGAAATTTTCTGGTTGCTTTTTTTTTTTTTTTAAATAAAGATGAGAGGGTGGCTGTGAGTGGGATTTTATTCCCGTTCCTCAGACTGAACCACACAGGTTTACACGGGGTCAGGTTGCTGTGATTCATCCCCTTGTGGACAATTGCTTATCTGAGATCTGGAGTCAGGGCAGGTAGAATCTGGAATACAGCAGGTGGAATAGTAATTGGAGGAAAACTGCTGATTCATGAGGCAATTCTGAAACAAGTTAAATGTGCCCATCAGCTTCAGCAATGAAAGGAAAATGGGGGTGCTGTAGGAATGGAGGGAGCATTAGAAGAAGAGGGTCTATTAGTGTTGAAGGCAATTCCAGAGAGGGATGTTTGGTTCACATCAGGTGAAGGGGCGACAGAGGAAGAAAGAGAAAGCTTTTAGGCTGAATGTTTGGAAAAAAATTACTACCAGGATGAGGAAAGGTCCTTTTGGGAGAACAAGGAGGGAGTGTCCCATGGGTGCTGCTGTTTTCTCTGGCTGTGAGGGAGGATGCCCTTTGCTGGCTGCCCATCAGCTGGGTTTGGATCACCTGTGGAAGTGGATTAAGTCAAAACTGTCCAAATATGCTCCCAAAAAGGAGAAAAAGCACCTGCATTGGGGCTGGACTGTAATGGTTGTCCTGTACAGCGTCTCCACATTGATGGTTTGAACTTTGCAGTGTCTTTCCTTCCTGGAAAGAACCCCTTTCCATCCTGGAAAAGGGTTCTGGCCTTACTAAATACTACCCAAACTGACATTTGGGTGGGTGATTTAGGGCCAGGATTCATCCAGACAATTTTTCAGACAGCTTGGGAAAGCCAAAAGATGTTTTAAAATAGAAGTAAGCTTTCCTGACTTGGCTAAAGTCCCTGGAAATACATTTCTTTTTTACTCCTCAGATGCAGCACTTCTTTCCTGTGACATTAGCAGAGCAGCTACACCTCCTGCCAAACTTCTTTTTTGCTGGTTTTGAGAGCAAAATTGCATTTTGGTCTGAGGATGCTTTTTAGCTTTTCCATATGAATTTTATGAGCCAGTGGTCATGGCTGGGTGGGTGAGATCAAGGTGCATTAAGAGCTAATGATGATTAAACCTTCCCTCAAGCCATGATCTTTATTCTCCTTTAGGCATCAGCCATCTGGGTTGCCTCAGAGGCAAGAGCCCAGAGGCCACATGGCATCACATCCATTTAGGAATGGAAATCTGCACACCTTGGGGTGACACTTTTGTGAGACCTGTAAATATTTATTCTTCCCTTGTGAGAATAAAGATGCACCTCATTAATGGGTGATTGCTGCCCGTGCCTGGGCTGGGGGAGAGCTGCCCTGTTGAGGTTGTGTTTACACAACATGCTGGGGCTGTGGTTGACCACCAGCACATCTCCACCCACACAGAAAACACGGTTCACAGGAGGAAACAGCGGCAATTCGCCTTCCAGGGGATAAGGTCAAGGAGTTTCAGCAGGTCTGGTGGCTCCTCTGAAAACTGTCTCATGGTGGAAGGGCATGGAGGTGAAACTTCCAGGGACTCTTACTCGGTTTACTGAATTTTAACTGATTTCTATTATGATGTCTCTTTTTTGGACCCTGTTTTTTCTCTGATTGCTGCCAAAAAAAAAGTGTTTTTTCTTCTTATTATAACTGTACCAGTGTTCAGGCTGCATTGATCATACCACTAAGAATACAGTTGTATGCATGTATCTATATGTATCTCATAATTTATATATGCATGGCATTTCACTGGGATTAATATTAATCTAGAATTTAATGTATAACTAATTTTTTTTCTCTGGAAAATTCAAAGCGTGACTCGTTTCTACTCTTCATCTTTGTTCTTTTAATTATCTTTTATTCTTGCCCTATTAAAACCCAAAAAGGTAAATAAAACCAGGCCAGTGTTTTACAGAGAAGATTCAATCTGCTGTTGGAGTCACAGGGTCAATCAGCTAAATGGGTGTTAGTAACATAATGACAGAACATAAGCCAGGCAACGTAGTAGGATTTGAAAATCCATAACAGTAATTCTCCTTTTCTATTTGTTGTCTAATTGGTGGCTTAGGGTTTGGAGATGGGGACTCCTGCTCTGGGTCTGTGACACCTCCCTGGCCATAAAACACTGTGGCCCTTCTGGAGAGCCAGAGGTTTATTTTAAGTGTGAAAAGCCCCTCTCTCCACACACACACAGCACCAAGGCAAGCCTGGGGAGAAGCTGGGAAAGCCAAACCCTCACTTCAGCAGCATTTGCTTAATAAAAGGACAAAAAAACCCATAGAAAATAATTAAAAAAAATAAAAAAGGGAAAAAAACCAACCAAGGAGAGGATTTGTCTGTAAATAACATGTTCAGCAACTCGGTGTTTAAGTGCTGGAAGCCAAGGAACTCTGTCTTGCTGATGGGCTGACAAGGAGAGGTTGGTGGGAAGTATCAGAGGGGAAAAGGTTTTCCCTACTCTGACAGTAAGGGCATCAGAAAAAGTTCTTCCTTTGTCCTGTACCCTTTTTGGGTTTCCAGCCTCCTTTCCTGCCAGCCTCAAGAATTTGGACAAGGACACTGTTAATACACTTTGCAGTAAAAACCTCCCCTGAAAAGCAGCATTTTCCATAAAAACAGTGGCCCAAACATGGCTGAAGCCACTGCCTTGCTACAGACATCACCTTTGAGAGCTCCAAGCTGGCCCCTGCTCCTCTGAAACACTTGCATTTAGGAAAAGAGAAATGTTTCCCTCTTCACTTGACATTTTCTTATTATCCATGTGTGCTTAATCCCTCCTTGTGTCCTGCAGAGTTTATGAGAGAGCAATTTAGGGTCTTCATGGCAAGAAAAATCTGGAGTAAACAAAGCCAAGGAATACTTACAGCAGGGCACATGTTACTTTCGATGATTAGGAAAGGACAATGGGAATAAAACTGCTGACTTTAGCTATGCCATATTTGGGGTTGTAAGTCCAATTCAGGCACTTCAGTTGTGCCTCTGTTTTTGGATCTGCCTTGTCACAGCTGCTTAAGCCTCTTTACAGAGTGGTGACTCTTTACAGATGCCCAAAAGCACTTTGGTCATCTGTGGTTTGGGTTGTTCCCTGGTGTGTGAGACCTCAGTGCAAAGACAACACCAACCCTCCACCAAACGCAGTGGCTCAACTGGAGCTTTGCCCCAGAAAAGCTCAGAAAACTGCATTTCTCTTAATTGATGATTTTAAATCTGTTTCCCAGGGGGACTCCAGACCTACTTACCTGCCTCTGCCACAGGCCAGATTGCTTTTCCTGAACCGTGTGGCAGACAGTCTTGATCTCTTGGTGCAGTTCAGATAATTACACTCATTAACAGGCCTAAAGGAGGTGTCAGATTAATTTTGGTGGAATAACTAGGCTTTGTCACAGGATTTACCATGGTTTTACCACTGTGAAACACGAAGGAGTTCCACAAGGGTCAGTGGTGTGAACAGAGAGGCCCCAGAGCTGACCTGCTTAATGTGGCAGAACTCTAAGTTCGTGCCACTCATGGAAACAGGAACTTCCAAAGTAGAGGGGGCTGTGGTTTGACTGATTTGGGTCACAGACCTTGATTACCTTCCTCACAGAACCACAAGAATGGTTTGGGTTGGAAAGAACCTGGTTTATGTTTGTCATGTCCAGCAGTGAAGGGATTTGTGCCGTTAGTGCAGCAGGTTTTGTTCAACTTCAAAAATCTGATGCCTAATTTTTGAAGAATAACTTTTGACAAACCTGTAGCCCCACACATTTAGATTGTTTTCTGCAACCTTGTATTAGTCTATCTGTTCAATCCGAAAAGATGCTAAGAATATCAGCTCCAGAATCCTTTGATTATTCAGATGAGATAAACCTTTTCTGTCTACAGGTCAGAATGTACTTACATGTTGTTCTCTATCAAATCTCACAGTCCCTTTAAGAGTTTATAAATGAACATTAATACAGTTAACTGAAATGAAACCATTGGTGAACAGAGAGCATTTTCCTACTTTTTCAGTACATTGGAGGAGAAGAAATAAATTAGAGATTAAGAGAATTTAAGAAAAAAATATATTTTAAAAGGAGGCAAGGAAACCAGTGGCTGTTTAATCCAGTAGGATCTCTGTTGGTCCAAGTTGCTTTATAGGAATTCAGTGGGTTTTCTTCTTCAGAGTTTTATAAGAGCTCCCCTTACATTTTTAGCTCTATTGTGTGAACTATTGCATAAATTTATTTTACAAGGCTGTTACTTCCTCAAAGCTTTTTAAACACGTTGTAAGAGAAAAGCAAAACCACAATCCTGGTGCAGAAAAAAAGAGGAGGAGGAGGAGGATGGAGGGATGAGATGAAGGAAGAGGAAAGTTCCCAGGTAACAAATGACAGGGTGAGAGAAAATGGCATCAAATTGAGCCAGGGGAGTTTAAGGTGGAATATCAGCAAAACTCTCTTCACCTCAAAGGTTGTCCAGCCCTGGCACAGCTGCCCAGGGCAGTGGTGGAGTCCCCATCCCTGGAGGGATTTAACACACATGTAGATGTGGCACTTGGGGACATGGGTTAGTGGTGGCCTTGGCAGTGCTGGGGGAAGGGTTTGACTTGTTGATCTCGGAGGTCTTTCCCAACCTTAAGGATTCTGTAACTCTGTGATTCTCTAAACCCACTCTCCTTCAGCTTGAGGCCATTGCCCCTTATCCTGTCACTCCATGTGCTTGTCCAGAGCCCCTCTCCAGCTTTCTTGGAACGCCTTTAGATACTGGAAGAGGCTCTAATGTGCCCAAAGACCCTTTTTCTCCTCCAGACTGAACAATCCCAGCCTGTCTCTGTAGCAGAGATGCTCCATCCCTCTGAGAACCTTCGTGACCTCCTCTGACTCACTCCAACAG
>VYXB01009509.1:53250-83693 GCA_013397135.1 Pachyramphus minor | reverse complement strand
TCAAACTACAGAGGTAAGAAAAAGAATTGTCTTCCCAAGCAATCAGAGATGTGGGGTTTTGTACTACATTTGTAGAACATAACAGTTTTTTGCATTTATATTTTGGTACTTGAAATAGTTGACAATTGAAGCTCATATTGCTGAGTGCTTCTGTCATTGTTCTGTGTGCATCATGGATGTCACGTATGCACATGAATACAGATATAATTGCTTTGCAAATTCAGTTTTTCGAGGTTGGCAACTCTGGCAACTATTTTCCTGCAGCTGAGATTCTCAGAATTCTAATCCTAACTTCAAGAAATTTCTTAGGAAATACTCTATGTGTGCATGCTGATGATGATGTGAATATGAAATTGAGGAAACTAAAAAGTCTTTTAAAATACCCAATTCATGCTCCAACTGACAGAACATCTAACATAGCTCTTCCTCACACCCTTCATGGCATTGTTTATTTAAAAATCCCTGTGGCAATAGTAGTATTTTCAAAATAGTTCCATATTCTGGTTCGACGTTGATGTATGTCACTGGAAAGGAAGGCTCGCTAACTTGAGGGCTTATTTTACTATTGCTTGGAAGATGTTTGAGGTAGCTACTAAAATGCATACTGCTTTTTGATTTACTTTCCTCAAGATTGTCCATTAAGGATTGCTCGTAAATATTTTTTACTACTGTGCATTCCTTATGGCATCTCCTTTAACTGAGCGTACAATGGCTGCGGGCCTCTGCACTTACAAACACCCAAGACAACCTTTAGAAAAAATTAAAATGACAAAACTCATCTTCACAGCATGGAACAAAATCTGCAGATCCTTGCAGTGTGAATGGGATTTTAGATCAGTGTGAATTTTTGTTTAAAACCACAGATAGCAGCAAGACAAGTAATAACTAGGTGTCTCTAGTAGAAAATTATATTTCTTTTAATAACTATTGGTGTTGATATAAAAGGTCTGTAATAGTATAAGTTAAATTAGGATTAAGTTTTTTGGAGGTGGGAGGATGAGGTTTGGAGTATCCTGTCCTTGAACATGACTAGTTTCTTCAGTCTTCTTGTTTTGATTGTGTACTGGTTTTTGTTTTCCCGAACAGACTCCAGCGAACACTGGCAATGTATTTGTGCCGACTGAAGTGGTTATAGCTCTGTGCTGTTAATTTATTTTCTTTTGAAGGGTGAGCACATGTAAACTTCTACCTTGACTCCTGGGTTTGTTTTATGCTGGTTTTTTGTGTGTCTATCAGGTTGCAATGAAGTACTACAAGAAATATGGAAGCAACAAAGTGTGAGTGCTTTCTTCAGAAAAAATCGAGGAAAAGGAGGAGCAGGCAGGATGGTAATTGACACTTTCATCTCCTTCTTTGTTTGAACTACCAAATATGCAGAAGATAGAGCTGTGCTGATTGATATTTTGAATTCAATACATTAACAAAATGATTATGACAAAACTGAGTACAGATTCTATAAATTAAAGCAAAAACTTTTTTTCAAAATAAGCTTATTTGAGATCTTGGAAACAGTATTTTCTTGCTAGGAAGATCAATAATGAAGACCTTTTTTTGTATGAGATTTCAAAGGGGAAAATTACTTGAATTTCATATTCATGTTAGTTCCACTTAGAAATAGGCTTGTGTTTATAAAAGCCAACCAAAAAAAAAAGCCAACCAAACTGTTACAGATTAAAGGTAAGGTTTTGTAGACAAATACAGCCAAATTTGCAAACTTTGTTTTTCAGGTCATAGATGTGGGTTTTTTTAAAATGGATAATAAAGAAGCATTCTCATCCTGCAAAATTTGTTTTTACTGAAGCCCACTGTGATCACCCACACTTGAGAGCAGAAACAGCACAATTTATGCTTTCACATAGACATTATCCTGAAATCATCATGTCCGAAAAATAAAATAGCTGTTACGCATTTAGAAGGAATATTTTTTTTCCAAAGGTGAATAACACCTTACTTTTACAGAAAAGGATGGTATCATCTGTGAGTTATCAGTGACTTGTCTTTATCTGTATTTTATGCTCTATCTTTAATATGTCAGTTTTCTTTTTTTATGAAAAATGAGTAAATATGGGAAATGGAGAGAACATTGTATTAGAACATATGGAACTTTCATAAGCTATATACTTCTGAAGTTATTTCAAGAGAAGGAGAAAACTCTCTGTGTGATACGCTTTTGCAATGCATAGTATAGAGTGTATGTGTATACAACTGCTTCCTTGACAGGATTTTCCAAACTCACACATGCTTCATTGCAACAGTACTTCGGTCAACCCACTGCTAATTGTTTTCCTGTCTGGACCCCTTTAAAAACTGTGACATTTTTCTGACCAAGAATATCGCAAAACAGTCTATGAGACCTGTGCATCACAAATGTTTTGCAGTGATACTGTGACTTAGGACTGAATCTTAAATTGGTTTTGAGAAATAGCTCTTGAATTCTCTTGGAACGGTATTGGGAAAAACTAGCTCTGCACCCTCCTTTCCATAGCTCAAGTGACAAAGAAAAGCCATCCAGTGCAGTGGCAGCTGCTAATCATTGCTTCTTGTGCTCCCCTCTACAGATGACTGTAGCAACTTCTTGACTTTTAGATTTTGGTTTGTAAAGCTTTTAGTTTGCAATCTTCTCTTCAGAATTATTATTACCCTTTCGTGTTCATGCGTTGTCTGTCACTGTGGGACACTACGCAGCGTGTGAAGTCTAGATGGTATTATAATATAAATTGGTAAATTGTTGTTAGTAGCAGAATATTAAGACTTGTGTTGAATCTGTGAGATATCACTGTTCTTGTTACTATATTAGGTTTTTGGAGTCTTTTGTATCTAGTTTATGACAAATACTGATTTCAAAAGTGTTGATTTTTATTAACTGTTTTCATTCCAGGGTGTCCTTAGTTCTCAGGGGAAAAAAATTCTTATGACTGATGCAGATGGAGCTACAAAATTTGCAGATATTGAAAAAGTAGAAGGTCTAAAAAATCTCCAGCCATGGCCTGTGAGTATAAATTCTCATGGTTTTAGTTTAATAGACATGGACACAGATTGACCTTTGTAATTTCTCTTCAACTTGACTTTTTTGAGATCTGGCTGAAGATGCAGGTCTAAGTCTGAAAACCTAGGTGTAAGCTTAGAAGCCTCAAGAATGAGCTGTCAGAACGAGCTTCCATAGAGTTGTTAACTCCTTTGCATCCACTGTGCCTACTTCAATGCACTACAGAATGTTCTATTTATCCTTCCTTTAACTTCTTTGAAGTTGTTCTGTTCTGTATAAATACCATGTGTTGCCTACTTAGTTTTCATTGTTAACTCTTTTGTATTTCCATTTTATCTGATGTCATCCTATATACCCTTAAGGAGCATCTTAATTTCACCCTCTTTCAAAGAGGTTTTCTTTTCTCAGGGTCCTTAGTTAAATGACAGTATTTGGAAGAGCATTTATTGTAAATAAAAGTTCAAAAACCCGTGGAACAAGAACACCTCCCTGCATAGTCATTCTCTTTTGGGAGCTTGACTTGAAAGAACTGAGGTTTATTTTCTGCTTAAACACAGATGAGTGAGGTACTTGTAGCTAGTTTCCCAAAGTGCCAGAAGTGATGTGCAGCCTTCCAGCCAGAGCTGCAAGGGATGTGCCTGTGGAATGGGTCATGGTCTGTGAGTTCAGAAGCACAAGTGCAAGAGCCAACAGGCAGCAGTGTGACCCTGATGGTCTTTTCCATGAGGGCAGCAGCAGCTGCTGCTCTCCAGCATCAGTCCCACACTCTCAAGTATAGTAAATTTGAGAGATTTCATGTGAGAAATAGTAGCACAAGAACAATGCTAAACCTTTTGTTTTCATCGCATTTATTTAATTTGAGGTTGTATGTTTGTCTAACACCATGGCATTTTGTTTGTTTGAAGGTACATCAGTGCAACAAGTACTTCAATCTGTTACCCGTCCATTGCACAATATTTACAGAAAACATTCAGTTCCTAGGAATGTTGCATGCTTATCTGTGCTGTTAAACACATATACTGTATGCATACAGTAAACAGTGTAAGCTAAACCAAACCTGAATAAATTGAAGTAATTTGTATGCACCATATGCAAACTGTAATAAACTTTAGATTATCTGTAAACTGTAGAAAAGACTGATTTAGGCTTAGAATTTACCAGTAGAAGAAGTACAACTAGAGGAAGCAGAAAAGTATACTGCTTTGAAGTTTTTATATGGTTCTTAACACAAGATTCCACTGATTCTGAAATACTAGTTTAAGTATTAACTCCTTAATCTATTCCTATACAGAACCAGATGGCTATTTCCTGTGGTTCTAGAGGTTGTCTGGAAAAGAACTCAGTAGCAAAGGTTTGTTTGCATTTCCTGCTATATACTAATACCCAAATACTTCCATTATATTTGTTACTGCTCTACAGATTTTACAATTAAATAATCAATATTTGTAAAAGAATGGAATCTAAAAATAAGGAACACATTGTCATAAGTGTAGGATGTGCTTTATCATATACAGAGGGTGTGTTCTAGATTTCAGGTACTTTGTACTTGTTTCAGTCCAATTTATAGATTTAATTTTTCGAGTTGAGAACATGTCATGAGCAGAGCCTCTAAACCCTGATAAAATTGGTAACTAGTAACCAGTACTGGGGCTAGAGTGGAAGGAAACTGAGCTTGACCTGCAGATCTTGAAACCTTGATTTAGGGATAATTAGCAGCCAACTGTTTGAAGAGTATCTCAATTTGTTGGGGTATAATTTTTCTGTATTACTCATTGTAAAATTTGTGAGTTTTGAACACACAGACAGTACTGTTCCATGTGTGGCTCTTGTGGAATAAACAGTGATGCATAGGCACATGACCTTATCTTGCATCTGGTTTTCTGATGTTAGAGAGAGTTGTTGACAAAGTACAGGCATGGGACTTGTATTGCAACAGATGCTTTGCTGGGCTCATTTTTTCAGCATCATTGGATATGCTCATCATGTTGAATGTTCTCATGAGTAAGCTTTGTTTATATTGATGCTTAATACTTGAAATAATTCTAAAATATATACACATCTACTAAAATAGTTACAAAAGCTCAAAACAAATGACACTGGTAATGTTCAGAAATTTGAACCCAGAAAAAGTGCTTCATTGTATGGTCAGGTACTGAATGTAGATAAACTTTCTTCAGTGCATTCATATTTTCTTTTCATCTTTGAAGGTCTTGCTACATAGGGGGGAGGAATTGGAACAGGACTTTAATACAAAAGTACAGTTTTTAGGATGTGTCTATGCTTTGTTTCCTGTTTCTCCACGTATTTCTGATTTAAATAAAGGAATCACCAACTAGTTAGGTAGAACTGATTTGTTTGAAATACGTAGCCCATTTCATTTTATCATCCAGTTGTCCCTAGTCTGTAACAGAAAGACTACTACAGTGGGAAGAAAATACCTATTGTGTAGTGCAGTAGGTATAAAACAGTTGCAGAACAATCTTTTAGATGTTGGGATTTCTCTCTGTACTTAGTGGCATCTAAAACACTAGAATGAAGCTGTGATAAGCAGCTATATGGGATGTATTGAGACCAGAATTTCACCTTAAATTCAGTCTGAAGACATCAAGAATTCTGTTCTGCCTCCAGAATTGTTAATATACTTTAATGAATCCAAAATATGACATGTATAAATAATCTTAGGAGTGATAATCATAACCCAGGAACTCCTCTGTGAAGTAAGTGCACAGTTTCACTGTCTGACAATCATGCAGCCTCTTAGCGCTTCCCTTTTGGCACTAGTGGCAGCTTTGTGTTCTTGGTCCCAGAGCCAAAATAACAAGGAGATGCTTGCATTTGGGTTTTTTAATAATAAAAAACTTTTTCAATTTTGGTCTTGGATTAGCAGCTGGAACCTGTTTAGTTTAAATGGGTATTCTTAAGAGTAGCACTTTATGGAGTCCTGCTGGCTTATTGTCCTTTGTCTGTCTTGGTAACTTCTGAATTTGTTGCGTCTGTTCAGCCAATTTTTAGAAAAACAAGAGGACCAGACAGAGGGGAAAAATTAGCATAAAAGTGTCCAGTAGAGTAGAGTGCGTAGCATGCTATCCTCTTCCTTCTTTACTCTTCTTTTCCTTGGGGAATTTCCAAAGAATCATGCAGAAGATACTGTGGCCATCCCAGTCATTGTTTGAAGGTTCCTGCTTTACTTAATAAAGCATTTTCTCAAGTGAAAAGCTGCTGTGAATTGGGGAAAGCAGAAAAAAGAACTTGGACTTCTTACTTAGAGGGCACTTGACTGGCAAGTCTTTCCCTTTCAGCTGTAATTGTGTTTCACTGTAACAATTGATAGGTTCTATTTTCATTCCAGTGCAAAACAGTAACAGTTTACAAACTTTGAAAGCTCTCAAAAAACAGGATTATTGTCCTGTAAGACAGCTATGTTCAAGCACTTCACTCATCACTTAAATGAAACCATCTAACTTACGTTTGTCCACAGCGCTCTTACTTTCAAACTCTTCTTATGTACAGGTTCCACTTCCTTGTTTGGTTTCTCTGTGTCAAAGAGATCAGGGACACACAGTGCGGGTTTAACCAGGGAAGCTGCCTTGCAGACTTTCTCAATTCTTCATACAAAATGCTGGTAAATTGTTCCTTTTTTTGTTGTTGGGATTTTTTTTATAATTGAACATGGTTTTGAAAAAGTAATTTTAGTATTGCAACCACTATGAAGCATGTTATGTCTGTGTATAAATCCTGTATTAGCATTATAAGTAGCTGCTCGGTTTAACCAGTTATAGTACTGCTTGCATGGCAGCTTAGATTTCTTGTTATAAATATCCTGGTAATTGCTAGAAATTCTGTGTTCTTTACAATTCGGTACTGCTTAAGCAAAGCATTTTACCTAGAATCAATATCTGATGTTTGTAATGGCTGAAGACTCAAAGTGAAAGCAAATGCTTGTTCTTAACTCACTTTCTTGCTAAAATATTTGATGAGAGTACTACTGATAGATATCACTAGTTTGAGACAATAGAAGATGATTCATATTCTTTGAATTACTTTAGAGCTCCTTTTGTTGTAATTTAGCTAGAACAGTTCTCTTATGAGAGTGATACAGTCATGAGTACTGTTATGGGACTGAAACACTGTTTCCACACAATTACTATAATTTCTGTAAATTTCCTGCACCGAAATTGTTGCTAAAAAGGATAGTTTAATTAAATGTAATCAAATATTTTCAAACTGTTGTCTTCATTCAAGAAAATCTCTTGTGGGCTACTGCCCACAAGACACTGTGGGAACAGAATTACTGAACAGTGTTCCCGCACAAAAATGTGTGCAAGCCTACAGTACCTAGTCAATTCCAATACATCTCGTTTTAGGTTGAGGTTTGGCAATGGTAGTTGAGCTACATTGCTCTTCCAGAATGAAACTGTGAATGTAGTGTTTGGGCACACAAGTGTGGAACATAGAACTTCTGTTGTCTGGAATCTGTAACTGTGAGCAGTCAATGTTCAGAAAATCAATTTTCTACCGAAGTGGTTTGCTTATCGCTCTGAAGGAAACTATAGCTGAGCCAGAAGTATGATTTGTGCTGCTGCCTCTAGACCCAAACTTGATCTGTAAAGGTCTGTAAATGTCATATAGAGGGATTTTCTAAATAATGGTTAAACACTTATGTGAGGTCCAGAACTGCACATCCCAAAATTGCCCTATTTAGCTTCACTTTGTAAATTAAGCTCTTCAAGAAGAAAACTGAAAGAAATAAATGAGGGTAATCAGTTTAAGCTGTGAAAATGCAATCTTAAATTTTATTTTTTTCAAACTGAAGATTCTGATTCTAACTGCACTTGCTGGTTATATGAAGTGTTTTCTACAGAAAAAACCTTAACAAGCTTTCTTCTGCCACTTCAATTCTCTAACACCAAAGGAAAGAAAGAGTAAAAATAATTGTGCTGTACCCCATTATCTGGGAATAGAGATAATGAAAAAAGGATATTTCTAACTTAGAGTAATTATATTGTTTATATGTAATGCACCAGATCTTCATATCTTAATTCACTGTGCCTTGTATGTACTGCTATAAAATTGGCCTTCTAGTCTTGGTCTTTTATTTACAGTAATCCAAAACCTAATCTCCTGTGTGTTTTTTTATTTATCAAAAATGTACTGGTTAGTGAAGAAAAATGTTTGTTTCATTTGTCAAGGAAAGAATAACTCGAATTCTTCCAATAAAGAAGCTCTTCAGATAATTCCAAGTCACAAATTTGCCTAAAACAACAATTGTTTGGGGTTTTTTAGTTTGGTTTAATTTTCTGCTATAACAGGAAATATATTGTCTGGTTTTATCTTCATGTGTCCATCAATAGTTTCTGTGTTTTCCTGCTTTCAATTTCATGTTTATTGGCTAATTTAAACCAAATCTGGCAGAACAGTAGAGACTTCAAGATCAAAAGCTTTGGCAAGTTTTGTGGAAACTGAAACCCTCTTAGAGGAGAGAAACTCAGATTGTTGCCACTGCTGAAGAAAAAAAAACTAAAATAAGGATTCAAAAGTTACTTACCAGCTTCACAGCTATTCAGTTAGCATGTGTAACTGGAAGATAACTTGTCAGCGCACAAAACAGAGTACTGTCCCTTTCTCAGTTAATATTTATAAGACCTGGAAATAAACTGGGACATGGGGAGATATAAGTATATGGGGAGAGTGGATAAATAAAAGAAATGATAGTCCTAAGTGAAATGTCAGTGTTGTACAAACAAGTGGGATAATTGCAGTTGGAAATTATATAGGGATGTCAAATAGTCGTCCCACAGATCTTCCATTAGATTCTTTTGTATGTAATTGTGTAAGAATCAGAAATAGCCCAGTAGTGGAAACCTTTCATTTTAAACAAATCTGGTCCCTGATACCTTTCTATTGCATTACGTGTGTAAAAAGGAAAATAAAGACTGGTTAGATATTGTGCCATAGAGGTTATGTACACACCAGAAGTACAAAGATGTAATAGTAAGTAGTCATTGGTATTGTATTTGTGCTGGAACCTGGAAGAGTGTGGGGTCCCCAGCTGTGTCACAGAACAGTTCATTCATACTGAGACCATCAGCAAGGGGTTGCAGATAAACCACTATCTTGATATTGGGTAAGAGGCTCTGAAATCTGGGTTTGTTACAGCCTCTGCATCACTGCACTGGGGCTATTCAACATCTGAAGAAATAATTTGATTCTCTTTGAGTCTTAAAATCCTACAAGTGAAGTGCAGCTCTGTTAGGTATTGAAATAAGAGTTCAGTCCAGGATGGTCAGAGCTCAGTTGTTCTGAGAATAATGGAGGAGAGTGCTGGAGAATATTCAACAAATAAGCAGCATTTAATGGAATAAAAACCATCTGAGAGCATCCTGGTCCTTGAGTCTGTTGAGGGCTCCCCAGCTGCTGTACTGGAGCATGTGGTGAGCTGTTGAAGGGAATGAACATGAGGCTTCTGTGAAAACCAGATCATCTGTCCTGTCTGCTCAAATTTTGTCAGGCTTGGATTTTTTGGGGTACTACAGTGCTAGGTGAGCACATAACAAATATTTAGGCTAAAATTCATGCAAAACGTGTTTACTCATGATGTTAATATAAAATCAGTATAAAATCAGCTACCTAGTAATTCCTACTACTTGCTTAGACTGTCACTTTTTTATGCTTTCTTCATGCTTTTTCCATTCAAGTAGACATAGATGGGAATATCACCTCTTTAATCTTAAAAATACTAGGAAACAGACCACATTTTTCTTCTTGCTGTGGTGAATTTGATTTATAGTTGCTTATATTTAGGAAATCTGGAAAGCAAACTGAAGTGTACAAGGAAAAATACAGTTTTATCATTATGGCTATAAGGATCATGTAACAATTCTTCAAGAGAGACCAACATATTTCCTTGAATATTTTGTTAATCTAACCTTAAAGTTTAGAAAGCATTTGAAAATCATTAGATGCTGCAAACTGTTTATATATTCAATATTAAGAAGTAATGCCTAAATCCTAAACTAGCTTTTTTTTTATGAGTGTTCTCATTGTCTTTTTGTTTAACTGTCCTTTGGAGAGCTGGCTGTGTATATATGAATACAAACCAAACATTCTTGAAATTTACTTTCTAAATAGCAATGTTTTGACATTAGTTTGAAATGAGAGCAACCTTTTGAACGGAGAGCATATGCTTTGTGTTTTAGGTTCTGAATGTGATTACGCCATTAATCTGTTTTTCAGAAATGGATGGAGCACATTTTTTAATTTAAAACTTAAAATTAAAAGAAATATTATAAAAGCATAACAGATACAGTTGTAATTACTTCAGGCTACAAAAGAAGGTCTAGCTCTGCATCTGCACTCTTGACTTAAGAAATGTAACTGTGTTAAATTTTGATGCACAGGAGAAATACTGGAAAATTAAATTGTCTCACTGGCAGAATTTTCCTATCCTAAATTTGATCATTGCTTTCTTCTGACAATCCAAAAAAGAAAATAAATTTCCTTCCAGCCAGAAAATGTCCATCCTTAGGAGAACTAGACATAGCAGTGATTACTGTCCTACCTGGAATTATGATAAAAGGAGGAGAAATTCAAAACATAGTTCTAGTCCTGGTCTGATTGACAAACTTTTGTGAAGTTGCCATTTATAGTGATACTACCCAAGCCAGCAGAACACTGATTAGATCAAGTGGTTGCTATTACCTTTTTCTATAAAAGTTCCCTTGTGCGCTGAACAAGCCATGCTGTTTCACTTTTAAAACTGGAAAGATCAATACAAAAAATTAACACTTGTTTCTCCAGTTTGTTGCTAATCTCTAAATGTGAGTCACCATAAAAAAATTACAGAAAAATAAGCATTCATGTTGCTACAGGGATCTTTTTCCCACTTCTTTGGCATTGTAGGCCAACACTGTCAGTGGAATGAATTTTTTTTCTGTTTTTCTGCATGGCAAATAGAATTGTTTGTTAATATCTAATCAAAACAGAAACATTTTGCTATTTTAACTTTGTCTCTTTTGTCTTGCAAAAAGTCCTGCTCCTGGCAGACATATGTGGACTTTCAAAAGCCCCAGTTTAGCTAGAGCAGTGCTGGCAGACTAACCCATTTGACGTGCTGTTTCGTTCTTGGACCTCTTCGACCGTTGGAAGTTTTCTCTACGCATTAAGAGTTTACTGGAAAAACATATCTTGGGTGTATAAAACTGCTGAATTCCAGTCTAAATTTTGGATCTAAACCTAGATTGGGACCTGAATTCATTCAGGCTGGAGCCAAACTTAGGTATTCTGAGCTGCATGTCCCCCTTCCAAGAGGCACCTACTTTCAGTCTCTGCGGCAGGATGAAGTACATGGTGTGAGTAATACCTTGGTGTTTGTAAGAGTGCTTCTGTCGCATGTAAACTAGTCACAAGTGGCTTCCTGGCACATCACACTCACCAACTCACCCACTAGTGTGGCTTTGATCTCCCCTGGCATAGGCTCCATGTAACATACCCATGCTTAAATCCTGTCTGTGGAAGCTTCTGTGTGGTTCTTCTCTACCATCTGGTCTGGTGATCTGTAGTACTGATGTGCCATCAGTGTATTGAACACACTGTGGTCTGTATTCTGTGATTAACTATTCTGGTATACTGAAGTGGGGGGCGGGGGGAAAGGGAAGAAAAAAGATACTCCAGTGGTATTCTACTAAAGTCGTTCTCCCTTCAGCTTTGAATAGGGTTTTTTTTAATTTCGGGATATGATCACTGTTACTCAAATGGCAACCACATGTAACAATATTAGTCTTCAACCTGATTAATTTCTGTGCTTTTAATCTTTGAACACTGTAGTTCACAGAACTATTTAATGTTCTTGTTCTGTGACTTCTAGATGCTGACATTCCAGTAATCAGTTGTCCACAGGAATTGTTGCAAATAACAGTTCACTAGGCTAATACTTTATGTAGTAATACATTTAGAGGAGCTCATACAGCCTAATTCATCAGACAATTATTCCGTGTCTCTTGAGATTTTTAGTCATTTAAGTAACAAGTATTACAAAATTAGATTTAGTCTTAATACACATGATTCATAAACATTCAAAGGTGAATACATGGGGTTTTTGGCTTACAAACATAAAATGTCAGCAAGAAAATTAAATAACATAACTTCAGTAAAAGAGACCGTAGCGTAATTAATGAAATAATATTCAGCCCTCATTTAAAGAAAGCAGTGAAATGGCAAGGCTGCTTGGAGCAGATTCAGTTCATTGAGGGGGAAAAAAAGTATTTCTATAACTGTTTTGGTGACAATTAAAAGGCCTGTGTCCTGATCAAAATCAAATTTAGAAAATAGCCCTGAACTCTTCATACACAGTAAGTGTAGTCTCTATAGATAAACATCTGTTTATGCTGCCTTTGAATGTTTTAATGCTGTCCAGTGATATCAGTAGTTCTCCTGTAACGTACATGGAGAGCACGAGTTCAAGTCGATGCCTGTTTGCCTGTGATTTGTCTGTGGTCTGCATTTCAGTGTGCATTCTGTGTGTGACATATCTAAGGGCACATTTCAAAGTCGACTGCTGTTGTTGCATTCATTAATAGTTTTGCAGAAATACACTGCCAGAAAGAAGAAGGTGGCTTGAAGTAGAAGGAAGTAACATGTGAACTTGGCTAGCAGCCTGCTAAAGTATGTCTTTGTGCCTGCTCTTGATCACCTGTCTGTCTCTTTCTACCCTTTCTGTAATGTTAAATGGAATTACCAATGAGTTGAATTCAAACAACCCTTGAAGCATGAATGAATAATGCAGGGGGTTTATTGCATACATATTCTCCAGGAACAAAAGATTTTTTTCATTTCAAAAGAAAAATGTCTTGGACTTAGCAATGAGAATTAAGGAGAATCTAAACTTAGGAAATTACTGAAAGAAAATGTGGACTAATGTTGACCTGTACTTGACTGCCTCACAGCTGCGTTTTCAAGACCCCTCTGTAAGCTGGCCTTGAACATCTGTTCCCTTGACTTCAAACTGGGAATCTTACCAAACAGCTTGGCTAAAATGTTTCCGGTTCCTTAACCTTCAAGGTTTAGTTTTCTGTGGAAAAAAAAACCCAAAACCTCTGTATTGAATATGTTTTGAACCTAGCAGAAACTACATGTGGAAGGCCATTGACAGTTTTTTCCCAATATGGACTAGGATTTTTAAAAAGCTCCTTATTGGGGGGAGGGGGAATGTTTAGCTTAAATACCAGTTATTAAAACTCATTTAAGGAACAACAAGTTTCTGTGCAGAGAACTGAGAGGATTGAGGTATATTTTGGACAAAGTGGGCAGAAAAGGGCAGCTGACTTAGAGCAGGATCACTTTCCCAGTTCATTTTCCTACTCAACCTGCAAAAAATTGTGCCAGCAAAAAACAGGAGTGTCTCAAGAGGGTTTCTGTGTTGTGCTTTAAGTGGTCACTGGAAAAAGTAAAACTGTTGTTCAGGTTCTGTTATGCACAGTAACTTAGATAATTTCTCACTTCTGTGCTACTGCCTTGAGTTTCTTGACTTAGAAAGTACAAGGAGAAACCATCAGATTGGCAGGTAGTTGTCCTCTTTGATTAAACTCCTAGAGATGTGGAGTGATGCTGTGTGTTTTACTGCTTGGTCTTCATGTTTAAATCATGATAGTAGCTGGAATGAAAAGCGAGCAGTGCATGTAGTGCATGCAGTGAAGTGTTGTTGTTACTGTTGTAATATTGTATATTGCCTGTGTTCTGAGATGTTCAGTCAGGGAAATAAATTTCCTTTCCATGTGCGTCTGACCTGTAGAGCACTGGTATCAACTGCATAACTGAACAATGTTTACTTCTGGAAATAAGTGTGACTGTATTTTCTATTTCCTGTTCTTCTTCAGGGCATTTAATGCGGAACTTCTGTATATATAGCCCAGTGCTTGAAAATACCTATAGCAGAAGTTGTTTTCAACTGGATTGAAATGGAAGGTAGGCAAATTGTTTATATTCTTATAAGATTCCTTATGTGTCAATCCAGAATAAAGGATCCAAGGGTCTGCCCATATTTCACTCAGTTTTGTTAACACACAGCCTTTTTTCCATACAAATTTTGAATTTCATGTCCTTGCCAACCTTCTTCCATGGCTTGGTACAAGAAGAGTAGGTGAAAGAGTAACAAGGGAGACAAACTCTGCACTCCCACTGGAGGCAAAAGTAGTTAGTTATAATGGCCAGACTTCGCGAACGAAGATCTGTGGAAGGTCTTTGTGCGCCTTCCAGCCTGCGCATTGGATTTATTTTAGGTGGGACACAGTGCCCGCAGAACTGAGCCCACCCTTTAATCCTAAGGTTCGTCTGCCGGGGCCAAGCGAGCTTGGACAGTGGCAGCGAGGTCCTCAGGACGTAGGTGGATCGCCTTACAGGGCTGACGGGCTCCACCTACCCGGGGAGTGTCCCTGACCGGGAATCGAACCCGGGCCTCGGCAGTTACAGTGCCGTGTCCTTAACCACTAGACCACCAGGGGCTCCCAGTTAGTTATACTACTAGGACAAAACACTACTTTGGCATGTCTTCTTGATGTAAAGTGTTAATAAAAATAGGGCAATTGTGAAACACTGTGCAGGAAGTCTGATCATCATTGCTAATTGATTCAGCTACATTTCACTGTGTCTTGCCTTCCAAAATTCTCAGCTATTAAGGCCTCCTCTAAGGCACCATCTCTTCTTAAGATGTGATGTTCTTTCAGACCCGTAGGGAGGTCTCTGACACTGGGTTACTGGAAAGAATAGCTTTTGTCATAGCAAAGCCAGCTTAAGAGGTACTGCTTGCTTCTGCTCACTTCCCTCCCATTAAATGCAGTTCCTCGTGTTTTTATCTTTTCTTAATCTGAGCCTCTTCCCCTCAACACAAGTCCTGAACAACAGATAGTATACAATGTTCTACAGTGATGATGAAGGGTGCAAGTAGAGAACATCCTGAGAACTGCTTGGTAGAAAAGAAATGCTTCCTTTCAATGCAGTTCCACATGTGCATTACACCCATCACAAATTTAGCAGAGATGGGAGGAGGCTTGGTTTCGTTGTGTAGGTTCCTTACTTGCTTGGTACGTTCATATTACTGCTGTAAGATAAGGTGGTGGTCCTCTTCTCCAAAGTCAATAAAAAGATCATTTGCCTAATTACTGGTGTTCAGGTTCCTATTTACTTGAATAAAGCCTTGTCACAGAGAAGACTGTGCATCTTGAAACATACATGGAATTACTGTGCTGCTTGCAAATTAGTCTCCCACCTACGGCATACTGTAATTACTGTAAAGCAATAACTTTCAAACTATAAATTTTTATTACTGTTAAGATCTAGGTTGTGGGACTGAGTTTGCTGAGAATGCAGAGTTTCAAGACTGCTTAAGTGTGTGTCTTGCCAGTGCTCATTTTTTTTCTAACAATGTCCTTCTGATTTTCTTCTTCATTAAGCGCAGGTTCTAAGTAGAAGTTTGGAGCTGGCTGCAGATGGGCAGGGATCTTCTTTTTATACGACTGCGATATATGACTGGTGCCTGGCAGCTTGAAAGAAGAAAATATAATTAGGTTATTTACATTTTCCAAATATATTATTATACTTAATGGAACATGAGAACAGTTTCAATCAAGTAAAGTGGTGATGAAAGCTGAGGTAATTCTCATTGCTCCTCTTGTATGTTTCATTTTTGCAGCATGTATGTGTTTTGTAAGATTGTCGGCAGGGAATTCGTACATTTTGAAAAGAGAAAGCATTTCAAAAAATATTTTCTTACTTAGTAATCATTTTTTATTTTCTTAGATAGTAGCTTTAACATGTCTTATAAATTAATTCAAATAAATATATCTGCTTTTGTCTCATCATGCTTCTGGAATTTCCATATACATAGTAAAAAGAGGCACTCTATTCTACATTGTGCAGTGTTGTGTCGTGAATGACCACAACCATTTGTTTCTATGATATCTGGAAATTTTAGGCCATTTGCAATTTGGAATTATCATTCATATGGTTCACGCTGGCGCATGTTTAGATTCAATGTCATGGGGAAACATTAATGGATTTTACTGATTTATAACAGTAAGGTTCTTAAGGTTGTTCTCAGGACTTTCCGTAGTCTCTTAACATTCCAAATGTTTTTTGTCTGAAGCTGAAATAGTTTTCCTGAGATCAAACTGCAGATCATGTCCAGACTGTAGAAGGTTCAAGAGCAAGTACATTTAGTTTTAAAATGTTGTTCGTGTGTACTAGTTACTCCTGCCTGCTCAAGGCTAGACGTCCTTGACGTGTACATATCTGAAGTGAAGAAGGTGTGGAAAGCTAGTTCAGAGCATGCAAAAATGAGACCCAGTGTACGTGGGGAGTTGTGCATTAGCAATGCCAGTCTGGTGTTGTCACACTTCAAATGAGATCAGAGGGGGAAGGGTCTTGAGTCATACTGTGTTACAGTACAGTAACATAGTTTCATTTGTGCTTTCAAAACAGTTGTGGACTGCCAACACACTAAGCCAATCTGTCTTTCAGAAACATGTACAAATTTGAACAGATGTAAAGAATGAATGGTATATGGTTGTACTTTCACATGTAAATTCACTGGTGATTTTTCTTATTCTTTCTGTAATACTGACTTGAGTTTTGCTCCTGTTAGGGTTACCTCAGTTTTCTACCAAGTGCTGGAATAAATTCTGAAAAAATATATTCAGTTTGATTTCGCAGGCTTTATTCTCTTGCCTAGTCCAGAGACATCTCTGTCAATTCTGCAGAATCAATCACAACTCCTCAGTGCCATTACTAGAATAAAATACCAGCTTCTCAGTTTTTATAAAGTGAATTTCTGTGATCAGACATGAACAGTAATAGCTCTGCTCATAGTTGAAGTTGCCCACCAGTTTTCAAAAGCAGATGCCCAAAATTTTCCTTATATCTTACCTTAGAATTGAGCATGTTTAAAATTTTAATCAAAGTAGCTCACCTCTTTCAGTTATGAGGCTTAGGCCATGCATTAATTTTTGCACGATAAGTAGACATCTGGTGATGTCTTCTTAAGAAAAATTCTGCTTTTGAATCATATGCCAAAGGTTGGAAGGAGGGTGCTAAATTTATTATATTTTTTTAAAATAATTTCACAGAATTACAGGATAGTTAGGGTTGGAATGGACCTCTGGAGATCATCTGGTACCCTGCCAGGTTAGGGTTACCTACAGCATATTACACAGGAATCTATCTGGGTGGTGTTTGAATGTCTCCAGAGACTCCATGGCCTGCCTGGTCAGCTTGTTCTAGTGCTCTGCCACTCTCCATGTAAAGAAGTTCTGCCTCATGTTGTGGTAGAACTTCTTGTGTTTTATTTTATAGCCACTTGTGCCTATCCCACAAACTTTTTTCAAAACTTTTCAGATAAACCCTCCAGTAACTCTCTCCTTATTGAGCAGTCTCCTTTAGCAACTGTGCATACGTCAGGCCAACAAAATACTTGATTCCTTCCACCTTAGAGATGTAGAAGTAAGACCACATTTACAGTCTCAGTGCTTTGTGGAGTTGGGTGCTAGAACTTGTTGGCATTCTCTTATTGTTTCAGTGGATTTGAGCTGTAGATAAAGGTCGCTACATGTCTCCATAGTCTGTAGACTCTGAAGTGGACAGACGTGGCACTAGTCACATCTGTATGTCCCTTCTCAACTGCCTTTCAAAGCAGGCTTGCTTTAAACTGCCTGCTGGGGATAGTCCTTGACCTGGACTGACTGCCACACTGTGCCCAAAAGTATTTTGGGAGCAGAGATGGACAGCTGTGAAACACCTGCTACAGTGTGGTTTGCTTCTGTAGGTGTGTCCTGATGCATCCCATTGCAGTGGGATAAAAGCTGAACTTGTATAATAAAAGGAGTAAACTGGGACAGAAGGAGAATGGGGAGAAGTAGAAAAGGAGACTGATCTGGGGCTGAGACTGAAAGTCAGAGAGTGAAATGGAAGACTTACTTTACCTGAGAAGGATGGTTGGCTTCACCTTCTGTCACTCATGTACTGATCCAAAGTCTTCTGGGTAACATACGTAGTTCCTACCTAGTATTTGCAAATCATGAAATATAAGAAACACAGGCTGTCACAGGTGACCAGGACACCACCAGGCACATGCTCTAACAGAAGTTTAGTCTCACTCCTCGTTTTAGGTTTTTGCTCTGCTCTGCTCTGTGTTCCTTCAGGCCCAGCATACCTCAGCTGCTGCACAGCAATCCCAGAATCAAGGGAAGATTCTCCTAAGCACCATTTCAGAAGCAGATGTACTGGTTTAATTCCACAGGGCCATTAAAGAGGAGTGTTCCTGCTCCCTTTACACCTGTTTTCGGGCTGCTTAGAGGCTCCCTCAAGCCACTTCAGCTCACTAGAATGGCAGGATGCTGTCTTGTTTGCTATTTTTTCCTTTCTTCTGAGGTAGTTTTCTGCCATTTCAATGATCTAAAATGACTCCCTGAGTGGTCCAGCAGGCACAGGGTGCAGCAGCAAGAGGAGGGCTTCCCCTTTTCACAGCTGTGAACTCACCACAGGTTTAAAGACTGACTTGTCACCTGGAAGCTAGTACACTTTTCAAGGACAGGAAATGTGAAAGCAAGAAAGTCCTGGCTCTGGCTCTTGATGTATTCCAGGGTGCCCACTTGATTTTACAGAGTGTCACAACATGGGATGGGAGGCTATGCAGACAACTTCCCTGATCACCAAAGCTGTCATTCAAATCAGTCCTCTGCCTAACTGGTCCTCACTCTCCTCTTTATAGGTTTGCAAAGGTACATTTGTATTTCATACATATTGTATTTATGTACAAATCCTTTACTATTTCCTCCTACCCTTGCATTTGCAGGGGTGACCCAGGGAGGTGAAAGTCTTCTATGTTACTCACTGTCCTGCGTGACCTAGCCCTCCAAAGACACATCAAAACAAATTATTGTCACAAACTTTGAAAAGGAAATAAAAACAAATAGAAAAAAATCTACATGGTAATTTTGCAACATTCTTACCAATGCCAATGTCTGCATAGTTAGTGCTTTCATAAATAGAGATTTCAATTTTTTAAAAACATATATCTCTGCATAAAAGCCTTACTTTTCTGCACCCTTTGACTAATACTTCATAAGAGGCTTTTTCAAGAGGTGACTTAATATCAAAGAGTTGTCTTTGAAAAATGCATGCAGAAAAAATGTGTTACTGAAAAAGGTTCAGTAGTTTACACAAGTTTTCTTCACTGTTGTCATTTTTTATCCCAACACAAAGCAATAGCAATGCAGTATCCCTTGATACACACTTAGCTTTTATCCTTACATGCTATTTTTTTAACTCATATTTTAAATATCAATTGAAAAACCAGTAAAAATATCTTTTTACTCTCAGGCTGGTCTGCAGACGTGCAGTATGTTTTCTTTGACGACTCTAGCAGTTAATAAACAGGTTTCAGCAACACTGCAGCATTATCACAAAGCAGGGTAACTCTTAAATGAGTAATAACACAGCTCATTTAAGAGTTTTAACCTATATAAAGTTCTCAGAGATCACTGTTGTGAAGTGTAAGTAGACAAATGCAGAAGATGGCTTCAGCTCATTCTGCAGAATTGCATTCAATAATACATCGATTTGCAACTCTCAAAGTTTCTGTGCAGACCATTCCACCACTGCCAATGTCCAGGTTAGTTTTTTCACCATAGGAAATTAAATTATATCAATATGTATAAGCACAGCAACATTTCCAAGCCATTGAATAGTCCCAGACAGTATTTAACTTGAATTCTCTGCTAATGTTTAAGGCTCTGGAGACCTATCCATAATTATTTATGTACCTTTTGTCCAAGTGTTCCTTGAGTTCACAGTCATAATGCTGACTGCAAACTAAAAATAGTTGAAATTAAGAGACAGGCGAAGACAGAAGACTGCAATGAAGCTTCTGTATCTCAGTGTTTATTACTTAAAATAACATCTAACTTTATTTATGATACGTGTATGTTTCTTAGGGGTGTAGTGGCATGTCTGTAAAAGCTCAAGGGGCATGAATTAAAGTAGTGTTCCAGCATTGTTGAAGGCTGCACCCTGCCAGTTGAACCATAAGTTATCTACCTCTTTGGGATAGGGATTTAGAGGTTAAGAATTGGATGCTACTACAACCTGCCTATTGCATTAGCCAACGGCACATAAGGGAATCTTGAGCACACAAGGCCTCGGGGGTCAGGGGAGAAGCTACAGGCAAACCTTTGTTTCTTACTGGGAAAAGAAATAGGATTTTCATCTCACCAAGCTTAACTAATAGCTGTGAGATCATAGCTGAGGTGGTGTGCTAGAATATGATTTCATTTAATAGATCCATCAGAAAAGATGGATCTAGCTAGCTAACTAGCCTCCATTTTCCTGGATATTTTTTAATCTACTGTTCTTTATACCGTTCGTCAAGCTGTTCAACTGCCCAAGCTGTATAATTAGGTATTTCCCTGATGTAAGAAAAAAACAAAACTTTTCCAGTCCTGCTTACTGGATGCAGTCTTCCAAGTGCCTGTACACTCTTGCAGGTGTATCAGTCTGTAAATCAGTCTAAGTTGTCAGTCAGTCTGCCAGATCCTTACACTACACACGTTTACGCACACTAATACAAACACAGTATGTTTGTGTTACTGCAAAGAGTAGACCTGCTTTTTTGCTAAAGCAATGTGTTCAGTGTCTCTGCAGAAGGAGATGAACTCTTGTTGAATGTGGAATCCGCTGGTAATATCACTCCACACCTGAAGTGAAATGGTCTAGCTCATTTCAGGCCAGCAGCCAGGTCAGCAGTAGCTCTTCAATGCACTGTGAATGCATGGCTGCGGTTACTAGAAATATACTGACTTACTTGAGGCTAACAGCAGCAAGCAAGCTGCAGCAGCACGGGCTGTGGGGCATCCGGGCTTGTTGTCCAACGGCGAAGTAAGCATTTCTACAGCAGGGCCCAGGGGAAATGCTTCCAGCTTCTCTTGAGGAAAGGCACCACAAGCAGGGAATACTCCTTTTCAGACTTTCTGCAGCTTCCAAGTATTGCATTAAGGCCTCTGAATTCTCAGACCTTTTCTAAGGACAGTCTACCATCAGTAAGCAGTATTCAGTCATAAGTGCTTTAACGGGCTGTGAGAGGTTATCCTTTGTCTACATTTACTCTACCATACTTCCCAGCACTCCCATGCAAGCAGCAAATTCTATAAATAATTTACTTATACTCACAGTCTCTTTCTACATGTACACTCAGTATGCAACAAACAGCTGCAAACCAAACACCCTCCCAAACTGGCTTATCCAGAGGTGATCCTTCTTACCTATGTGACCTTAACTCCCTCTCAGGTCCATGACTTTGTATCAGTCAGGCTCTGCCTTCCTTGAGTCTTCATGTTTTGCTGTCAAGATCACTTTCCTTCTTTGAACGTTGATCAATTTGTCATTTTAGCAGAGCAAACTTCAATATCTAGACTGAATCCAAGCCTTTGTCACTGGCATGTTCTGTGCAATATTCTTGAAGAATGAGGTGACATTAATTCTGTCATTCTCATATGGTTTTTGCCATGTTCTGGTGTTTCATCTGGGATTATTCTGAAGCTGTATAAAGATCCCGGTACAAAACAAAGGGAAATATTGACTGTCAGCTTTTGGAACGGAGATCAGAAGAGTTATTTGAACCACAGGATGATGAAGAATCATTGAGTTCTGCAAACAGTTTTGGCATGGTCTCTGGAAAGCAGCCTTCCACATGTGCGACAAATCCTTATCTTCCTATCTGTGTAGAGTAGAGAAAGGTTTAGCTAATTATGTCAAAGACAGACTTCACTCAGTAGCCACATTATAACCTCAGTTGTACAGGCTGTCATAAACCACCCACTGCATACTCTAAATCATCTGCTGTCAAACTAGGAACAAGGTCAAAACCACAAGAAATTTCTAATTCCCTTTGGCTGACTAGGTCTGATGCCATCTTAGGTCTGAACAACAGAACTGCTGATAACTTTCACACCTTGTTGCCAAAAAACCAAAACCCAAAACCATATCCATGGCCATCTTCCAGTCTTTAAACCAACTCATACATTTGGAAATGGTAATCAACTGTGTCAGCTCTCCCTTTGGTTGTTTTACAAGTCTGGCTAGGTTCTGCCTGCTAGGAGGTTTCATGATAATAGAAGCTTAAGCACAGATGAGGTTAGAACAACCTTTACTGTTTTTTCATCAAACAGTAAAATTCTGGTCTCACAAAAATGTTTTCTGATGTTATGTCTGATTTTACTATTCTTGACAATTTATTTTCTCAATAAAGAGCTCCATAAGAGCAGTAATGGAAGAAAAAAACTGTTTTCTGCAGGAGTACTGCAGTGGGACTACAAGAAGGACCAATTATAAAGGAGAGAGCAAGCAATTTTATTCCAGTATTTGCTAGAAAGCTAGAAAAAAAGGAGTGGTTGACTGCACAAGAATATACTAGTTTTAAGCAACTGCTGCATTCATGTTTTCATACATTGCCTCAACTTCTGTGATACCTCTGAAATTCTTACACCCACAGTCATATCTGCATATAGTGACCCTGTGGCAGTAGAAATCTGGACCTTTTCAGTTCACTTATAAAATTAATTAATTACTGAAAAAGTCTGTTTACCAAAATGAATAAGTACAGCTAGACAACTTAATAGACTCATTCATTTGTAGGTATTAAAAAAGGAATAAGGAATGCTGTGATTTTTGAGATCTTCAGATCCTACTACAGAGTGGAGATGTTATTTGCCATTTTGACTATGTGTGACGTTTGTCTTTCATATACTTGTCAGTGCCTTCCTTAGTCTCATGATAACCAAGGAAGAGCTAACTACCTATCATGGACATTACCTTCCCCAGAAAATAGAAGAAAATCATCATAAAATACCAAATACGGGATCACTGCTTAGGTACCCTGTCGGGGGTGAAGGGCTGTGACACCCCCTTAAGTTGAACCGAGAAAGAACCACTCTGCTGGCAATCATAGAAGTGAAGACAAAATGGTCCTTTATTGAAGGGGGAGGCTGGCTTTTATGAGGTAGGGCATGGAAGGGACTGGAACTTGGGAGGACCAAGGCAGGAGCATGCAAAGGGATGGCCATAAATGGAAAACTGGGAAGAACATAACTTGATATGGGAAGGGGAGATATCAGACAGGGAAAGGCTATAATGTAGCCACAAGGAACCAATAGGAAAAGGGGTTACAGTCAATGAATAGGAAAGGGGATAACAATGAGTTAACTGGAAACTACATATAAAGTAAGATTTTCCTCTAACAAAACTATTAATAAATTGAATACACATAACACTCTTATAACATGAAAAAACAGTCTCTGAGGTATGATATTATTTGTTGTACTGGTTAGCAGCAGCTCGAAGCTGTCTCCCCTTTGGTGTTTTCTTTCTCCTCAGCGATTCTTCTCCACCAATAATAGGCATCTTGTGGGCTACCTCCAACAGTATCCCAGAAATTAGTTACACCTGAACAGTCACTCAAAGGAGAATGTGGTTGCATGTTACACTGAGAAGACTGAAGGATGAAAAATTCAGTGTAAAGCCCACTCCATTCCCTGAAACCATGGATGCTCTGCCTCCCACACAGAAAGGTTTTGAAGAAAATAGCAAGTGTGCCCCCTCCACCATCATGAAGGAATTTCAGGGTGGCTTGAACAGATCTGCATGGTTACAGGAATCTAATTTCACATGTAATGATTTCTCTGGGTTGTAAAATAATGAAGCATTCTTTCTATTCCTGGCTACTCCTGATTTACTGAAGATTATACAGTACATCAGTCTAGCCCTAATCTGGAAGATGGGCATGATAATTTATTTACCCTCAAAAAACCCCTACTGAATTTTCCAGTTGTAGGACAAAAGATTATGTTAGATATGTTAGAACAGAAGCTCTTTGCTATGAACAGCAAACATTCATAGGGGATATGACATAATTTTGTTGATTACCTGGGACCCCACTTATCCTGTCTACAGGCTGCACTAAAAATCCTGGGGTTTAGCTTCTCTCTGCTAAGATGTTCTCTATTAGTGTAAGCAGTAGGCATATAGTTCTGTAGGTGTGCAGTCAACACCAAGCAATTATGTTCCCTGCTTTAAAGAAGGTTTATTATGCACAGTGATTACTTTGGGGAGAATACTGACTTTGCTACTAAGTGCAGATGTAATGCATAATATCACTGTACAAGTTTCAGCAATGTACAAGAGCTTTTATTTTCCCATCAAGCAAAATGTTTGGGGAAACCATTTGCAGAATGGTCATTTGTAAAGCCCCTACTGCACTCACTTCAGATATTTAAGAACTAGGAAAATTCAGCAGGTAGGCTGCTATTCTCAGCTGTGTCAAGATAATAATTTACAAGGACCCTGAAAGTTTCTAAAACTCACATTCCTAGCTCTGCAAAAGGTTTGTTCTTTCCATGTTTGTGCTGCAGACTTGTCAACATTTTGTTGCTAATTTAATCTGTATTTATATCCACTAGGGGTTAAATCCCATACTGTCCTTCTAGATGGGACTGTGTCCTGCAGAGATAAATTCTTCAAAGAAGAGGATAGACCAAAGTGAGCAATGCACCTAAGATGGCTGTTGCCTTTGTAGTCAGTATCACACTAGAGAACTTCAAAATAAATGGGCTTACATTTCCCAGGGCTTTGCTTAACACAGCAAAAAAGTTTATGGGAAACATTCCTTGGATGTAAAGTCAGTGGCAAACATTATCTTTCATATCAGAGAGATAATATGGTGGTGGTGTTGTTTTTTTTTTAAAGGGAAAAAGAAGATGCAGTTGTCATTTTGCGAAGATGCAAACCTGACATCAAAATGTTATGTGGCAACACACCATTTGTGTTTGTTAAATGCCACTAAGTCTGAGGGAACAGACCTTCAAGTAGAAGGTTTACAGCATGGAAGTAGTTTCACACAAAAAACTCACCAAATGCTGGATTAGAGCCAGATCACAGTAGTGCTACCAATATTTTGTTTTCTATTGTGAGGCATTATACATGCACACAATATTTCAAATATAGCTGTCATTGAGTAGATTGATTACATTAGTGCAAGGCTTCTCAAGTTTTATGATGCCATGGCTTTCTCGACAGCAGGGAACAGTCACTCTTACAGATCTACTACATTTTTACCAGAAAATAAAAGGATAATGACTTCAAATACAAATGCCACAGTAAGGCACATGATTAATAGCCACTGAGTAATAAAATCATTGCTGAAAAAATATATCCAATGACAAGTTTAAATCTTTTCCAATGAAAAGTTTAAATATCCTCTTGGGAAAGGAGTCCTCTGTCTTGTTTCCAGTGCTGCAGAGGCATTTTATTCAATGGCTTCTCAGGCAAGTGTTGTGAAGCACTTTCCAGCACATGGACAAGAACCAAGACTTCCCATTCTCAGACACATTCTTCTGTTAAAAAGGAAGGTGTGTACCTCTCCGTTTAGTCTGTGTCCTCAAGAGTCTTGCACTCCTTGCTGAACAGTGGCCCAATTTTAAACAGAGTTCAGTGGCCTCACGATAGACCTTTTCATAGCTCAGTGGCTATTTCAGAAAGGAGGTACCACAGATTAAATTCCTTTAAGCTAAGCAGGACTCAGAACCACTCTGCTCCATTTTGCTGTAAACATCACATTGTTCTGGTAACATAGTCCCTACTTCCTACGTTCCTCAGAAGATGACCTGGTCTCTCCTACAGAGAGGTGCAAGTCCCTTGTGAAGCCCTGAGACAACTGCCTCTTGGAGCACACTTTTCAAGTGTATTGTGTGTTTTCTACAATCTGACTCCAAATGGCTTTGCTCCTACACACATTAAAAGAAACAGAGAAATTGCCATCCAGAGGCACATGGAGCCCCCATACCATGAAGAGATAGCCTACATAAGGTTCCCATAATGCTGTAAGGTGGGGTCTTGATCTTCCTGTTTGTCATCCTCATCTCTTCCTTCATATCACTACTGCACAACCGCATCTACATCAGCATGTTGCTCAGTTGTCCATTTGAAGCGTACTTCATTTTTAGCAGGACCTTTCACCCATCAAACTCGCCACATGGAGACTCGATTACAAATGCCTGTGCAAGAGAAGGGACAAGAATCCACAGCCAAGGGAAGGTGCATTGGTCCCTACTGAGAGCAGTTCTGCATTCATCAGCTGGAGACCACCATGGAGCCACACACTGCATTCACCCTCCTGTGGCAGCACCGACCATCACAAGAGCCCAACCACCTGCCTTCCGCTATGAGAAAAAACCCAACTGTGACCAAGCACCATCTCTTACGCTCAACAAGTTTCAACTGAGGGACTAAGGCAGGCAGGGACCATGCTATTACTATCATCAAAACTTTATCAAAAAGGGATTATACAGCCATGTTGTGGAAATGAGATCTATTCCCCAGCTCTTCATTAAGACATAATTAATTGGGATGTTTTGTAGCATAAGACAAAAAGCAACAGAATGATTGGTTACTTTTGCTACGGAAAACTAGATTGGGAGTATCGTGAGAAAATACTGAACAAGGAAATTTTTCTAAAATACGCTCAGTCCATGGTCTCATTTCTTCATCCCCTGAACTATGTGGTACTTGTTTACAGTACTCAGTCCAAGTCTTATCTTCATAAGATACACAGTACCATAAGTATGTGCCACCAACCAGTGGTGTAAGTACCCAGTAAGTACCAAATTACCTTAAAGAAACCTGAAGGGAGAATTTGCTTCTGCCAAGAAACATATGGGCCAAGTGATGGACTCCAGCTTTTAGAGTGGCTACCCCCACCAGCAGAGTCCTGACAATGTCCATCACATGGTCAGCCAGAACACAGCCCCCTATTCCAAGGCAAAGATTCAACCTGACATCTAGAGATGGTGGGGGGGAAGGGGTTGGTAACACCACCACACCCTGGCCCCTAACCTCACTGTTTTCATGTTCTTAGCATCCTTGACTTGATACCATGCCAGTTGTAGGCCCAGCTGGGCTATAAAGGGAAAATAACATCCACCTTTTCTTCTAAAGCTTTTGGTCATTCTTGCTTATATCATTTGGCCTCCTGGACGTGATACAAGAGGGTACACCAAGCACTAAGGGCCTATCCCCCATCTTGCCTGTCCGTGTCTCTTCCCAGCAAAGCCCCACAAGGTTGCACTGGCCCCAATACTGGTTATTCACAGTACAAGCAACCTGGACAAGAATTATTACTGGCTCCTCATTGCTTTCAGTAGACCTCTGCAATGACTGTCACTCTTATTACTGGCCGAAAGCACACAGCTACTGCTGCTGCTGCTCTTCCCACATCAGTGTCTCTGAGTCCTTATTTCCCTAAACTGCAGCATCTCAACCTGCATTCTCCATCACCTGGAGGCTGCCAGGCAGAACAGCAAACATCTCATGCAGGGTGGTGAAGAAAGTCTTCATCAATTTTATCTAAAGTCACAGAGGAAAAGGGCAGCCCCATCCAAATACCAGTTGAAACACACAGCACAGCAGGTTCTTGCCCCATTTCACATTAGAAGTGCCACCCTTCTAGGCAGCCCACTACTTCACAGAACTTCCCCATACAACCTTCAAAAAGCAACTAAACCAAAAATCATTCATCCTCAGAAAACCTTTGAAAATATACCAGCTAGGACATAAATTCCTGCTGATTCTTTAACACCTGCAAACCAGCTTTTCAATACAGCTGGACTGCTGGTGGATCATTAGAAGCCCTAGATGCCCTAAGGCAGGCACATGTCAGTACAGGCTGATGTACAAACTGAATTGGACATACAGCCCTGAATGCAGCAAAGGGTAACAGAGCAGTGGTGGTGCTGCAGTATATATTAAATATAACGCATCTTTGCCTGGGACCTGGTATTTTACAGTGTTGCGATTTGTTATCCACAGATGCCTAGACCACATCATATTTTCTCTCTCACAAGAGCTTCAGAACTCTGGCTTCCCTAAATGTAAATGGAGAATTTGAGGAAACACAAGCCTTTGATGTGTGTGGGGAGATGGTAATGCATTTAGGCAGAATATTTTAATTACGTGAATTACAACAGGACAGCCTGCTCTTTTTCTTTTTTAGCATACTGAGTCATTTCCACTTGGATTCCTCAAACATGGATCCTTGCACCGAGTGTTTAAGTCTTTGGAATAAACAATTAATGTTGTGCTTCAGCTTTTGCAAGAAAAAATAAATCACTCCTTTTCTTCTTTCTTTCTCTGTTCTTGTTAGTGCCTCCTTTGGAAGAGACTGGAGCTAGCTGAACATCCCAGTTTGAGACACACAGTGCCAAGGGCCAGTTTGCTGAAACTATCTCATCCTGTTCCCAGGGACTGACTTCTGAACCTTCTCTGAGGCTTTCAGTTGCCATCCAGTCTCATTTGTGTACAAAATATGGAGCGATGAGTCAGAGTAATTTCTTGCTCTGTATGAAAAAAACCTGATACCTTGTGCATAGTTGTGGTATTTCTATACACAGTTTATATACTTGCCACCAATCTAGTTTTATTTTTGAGTCTTTTGATTTTTTTCATACAGTAATTGTTCTGCTGAAGTCTGTAGCTAAATGAGGTGTTTATTCAGCATCTGCTATTTCTAAATATTTACTAATTAAAATCTTTTAAAAAACTTTTTCCCTCAGCCTGTTCACTAGGCAGGGTAACTTTTTCCATTTCTTTGATCCTGAAGCCCCCTTTCTTTTTAATCGTTCTCCCCTTGGCAGCTGAAGGAAAATGTGGCAATATGTATCAACTTTACCCACCCCTCCAGTTAACAAAGATACCAGTTGTACATCAAAGAATCCATCAGAACAAACTGCTTCCTATGCAATAAGCCCTCTGTCTCTGGAATAAGCAAGTTTATCTTCATTGTGCATTCCGATAAGATATTATTACAGTAGGGACTTTAATTACATTTCTCATTATTACATTAGTGTGCAGTAACATAGGGTTTCACTGAATCTAAATGTGTTAGATTGTAGAATATGGTGCCTTTAAGTCTTGTGATGGAAGCCACAGAAAAACAACAACAACAACGAAAGTCCATTTTACAGTTGAGCAGATGTCTCTGTGGAAGGGAGTGAGGAATTTTTTCTGGAGTATGGTCTGGAGGGTGGAAAAAGATGAAGAGGCATCATGAAAAGGCAACAGTATATGCATCGCTGTATATCTCTGTAATGCGAATGTGGTAAGACTCTAGAAAATAAGTAGCTGCTTTATGACTTAAGGAATAAATACTTTTCTCTCCAAAGTTCATATAGTGATATACTTACAGGTATGTTTTAGTGGCATATCTTTAAATATTGATCTATTTTTTGTCCATAAGAAATAGGTTCTTCTCCCCCTATTTCTGGTTTGGTTTGAGATGGGTTTTTTTATGATAAGACTAGAAGACTGTAAGACTAATGCACTATCTCAAAGTGGGTTAAAAATGTTTGTAGGCATAAAAATATTCTTTAAGATTTATACATTTTGGATGCTGATATTCACTGAACAGATATTCAGTAAAACAGATCTTTGTGTGTCTCAGTTTCTCTGATAACTTGATTAAATGTGAAGCCTGGAATTTGGTGCCAGGTGATTCCCAGGGGAGTGAATTTATCACATGCTTAGTCTTGCAATCCTTACTTAATAACTGCTTCATCTATAACTTAATGAAAATGGTGGTAATTCCTATGAACTACAGTCAACTTTAAATTAGGGTATAAATTATCAAATGCATCTCCCTTTGAAAGGTACAGACCTCCAGACTATTGCTACTGGTCATATGGAGCAGTAATAACTTCATCTCCAAGACAACTGCTGTTAATATATTTGCAAGAAGTGGATTGGAGTGCAATGGTCTCCTTTTTGGAACTCCTAAGCAAACTATTCAGTCGGTACCTAACCTGTGTTAAAGCAAACAGATGGTGAAATGATGCATTGCTTGACCACTATTGCTTGAAGCAACTATAAGTTTACGAGGTTCTTTTTACTTCTGCCAGATAATGAGAATACAGATAGATCTGATCCATATAAATGAAGTTTTTAATTAAAATACATTGAGTTTGTTAATACAAATGGCATTTTCCCATCTCACTGCATCCTGCTTTAATGCCAACACTGAACAAATAAGCTGTGCTTATCAGAACAATGTTTTTGTCTGTCAGATATCACTGAGGGTTTTTTCCTCTTTTTATATTTTGAGTTTTAAATAGTCTAGTTTATAAAGATGTCTTTTTTTTCTCCCCTGTCTTTGTTTAAACTGTGGGAGTGTTTTAAAATAAAGTATTATTAAGGAGATGTTTGCCATCGGCATTAATTGTGAACATCTTTTCATGTTTTCCTCTGGAGAGGGAAGGTTAAGATGGGCTTTCTCAGAAAGTGACACACATCTTTACAGTCCCTGTTTTGAGACATTTGTTAAAGAGCTTGTAAATCCATGAAAAAAAAAGGGGAGGGGGGGGGGGGAAATTACTGG
>VYXB01009509.1:0-52895 GCA_013397135.1 Pachyramphus minor | reverse complement strand
CTATCACTTCATATCCTTCAAAAAGTCTTCCTTCAACTTTCTTGCAGGGCCTCTTTAGGTACTGGAAAGCTTCTCTAAGGTCTACCCAGAGACTTTTCTTCTCCAGGCTGAACAACCCCAGCTCTCTCAGCCTATCTGCATAGGATAGGTACTCCAACATTCTGATCTTCTTCAGAGTCCTCCTCTAGACTCACTCCAACAGGTTCATGTCCAGTTCTTCTGAGATCATAGAATCAATAAGGTTGGAAAAGACCTCCAAGATCACCAAATCCAACCTTCAACTGAATACTGCCATGCCCACTAATCATATCAAAAAGTACCACGTCTTCTTGGTTTTTGAACACTTCCCGTGATGGTGACTCCACCACTTCCTGGGGAACCTGTTCCAGTGGCTAGCCAGTCTATCAGTGAAAAAATTTTTTTCTAATATCTGACCTGAATCTCCCCTCGTGCAAGGTGAGGCCACTTGCCCTGTCCTGTCACTAGTTTCCTGGGAGAAGAGGCCAACCTTGCTACAGCCTTCTTTCAGGTTACTTATAGAGAGCAATGGAACTGTTTAAACTGAGTTTCAAATGGAAGAAGGCACATCAGAACTGAAATTAGCACATCAAGATGACCACACTCAATATTTCCAAAACCTGCTTATCATCTTCATACCTCTTCTGCATTGTGAACATGGCCAAGTGAAAAATCTCTTCACAGACTCATTTTAAATCTACTTCCAGGAAGGGTCAGGAATGATATCCTGTCAGCTCAATAGTTTCTTGTGAAAAGTTCTGCTCACTAAGGAAGGATTTCCTGGTCTCAAAAATTCAGCATCTAACATGAAAGGAATATGTGTTAGACTTAGTCTTGATTGGTAGAGAAATCCGTCACTAAATTATAGAGATTGCTTAAGTCCAAGGCACTGTGACTTGATTGCATTTGTGATGTGTCAGGTGAAGACATTTCAGACAGCTGTATGCGTTCTTGGAAATAATAAAAAAAAACCCTCCACAAAAAAACCCAGTCATCCAGTCTCACAAAGCAGAAAACAGTTAAAAGCTAAATCAGCTGGAAAGAAAGAAAATAAATATAAAAGGGAAAAATAATTAGGAACTGCTAAAACATTCTAGGGGATGCTTTCAAATCCACAATCCAACTGAGAACAGAGGCTATTCTGCTTGACAGAGAACAGACGGACTCAGAACAAGTATGAATACAAATATATTCTATAAAACACGGGAGACAAAAAAGTAATAGAGATTTTAGGAAAAAAAATCATGACGGAAAAAAGAGGAGGACAAATCCCTGGCTAGCAGAAGTAACAATAAGAAAGGAGTTGAGCATTCCAGAAGTTACAGTAAATCAAACAATTATTTGTATCAGTACAAGGTGGAAATGATAGAACTGAGAATAATAAAGCAAAGATTTCAAAAAGTATCTGGAAAAGAAAAGAAGTTAAATGATAAATTACTTATACTGAAAGGTAGTAACGTATTTTCTATTTTAACAATAACCAAAGATGATGTTAAAAAGCAAAACCTAACTTAAGACATTTTGTAATCATCAAGTCCTGACACCTTGCTCTCAAGAATTTTAAATGTGAGCATTAAGGAGCTCTCTGGCTGACGCAGGCTACTTCAACAGATTTTGAAAGGCTAGGTACGTCAAAGTGGAAGATGGTTAATATTATATCAGCATTTTGAGATAAATGGAATAGGTGGTATGATTAGAGGTCTTTCAGAGCTAAAAGCAATTCCAGGGAAAACACTGGAACAGTTAACACAGGTCATAGTCACTACAGAATTAAGAGAGGACAACAAAAGTACCACCACCCAACAAATACATCTGATGAAATTAAAACTGAATTAAAAGATTAGCTGGTAAAGGAAATGAGTTTGATACTACATACCTTTCAGAGTTATTCAGCTTCACGCTACCTGACATTTTAATTAGGAAATTAATGCAAGCTGTATTGAATTTGCATTATTCTACATCGATTAAAAACTGCCTAATTCCTAGGTCTGAAAATGTCACCATAAATGAGGAAAATTTTATCAGTTTGATGGGTTTTTAATGAGGGTTCAAAGAGATAATTTTTTGACCCAACAGTATTTAACTATGCTTTTAATAATGACAAAAAACAATCCATGAAGTTGTTACTGAGAACTTTGCCAATGACACAAAGTATGGCATTACTGAAAAGGGAAGAGAAAAAATTAAGGAGATTGTGTAGTTAGATTATCAATAGGGCAGGTGAGGACTTCAAGTTCACTCCATCCCTCCCCTTTCCAAGGAAGGACCAGCTGCTCTGACAGATTTTTGTTTAAGCTGCTCTTCAGAGGGAGAGTTTCTCCCTCATCCATGGGGAAGTTATTCTAGTACTTCCTTGTATGCCTGGCACAAGAAAACAGCAGATGTTTCTGTGCACTCAAAGACATGCTGGAGTGACGAATGTTTCCAGGTCACGGTATGAGAAGGTGGGGAGTCTAACCTGGAATCTAAATAAATTTTGGGCTTCATCTCAGCATGAGCCAAAATTATTAAATGCTGATGTGATCTCTATAGGTTGAAACAAAGACATATAAGTTTAACGAAGTTGACTGTGCTCTATGTATGTCCCCCGATGTCTGGTAAAGCTGGAGAAGCCTGGGTTCTTGATGTCCACAATTCAAAAAGATGTTAAGAATTTGGAAAGGGCTCAAAGGAGATCCCAGCAACTCTTAGGATGATTTAATCAGCTGATACTTAATAGCCATTGCCAAGTGTATGAAGGAAAAGGTAGCACAAGCATAGCTGTAAAGGAACAGACATGTAATAATGAACTCTCAATCTCACACGTAAAGACACAAGATCAAACTGCTAGTAGCTGAAGTTAGAAAAATTCAGAGCAGACAAAGACATTTTTCTTTACAACCAAGGATAAGCCTATGGAACAACCTAGCAGGGCTTGTAATGGATTTTCCATCACTAAAGATTTCAAAATCTCTTTATCCAGAAGATTTGCTCTAGCTCAACCATAGCTGCTGGCTTTGATGCCACAGTTCAGTGAAATTCTGGGACCTCTGTATGTGTCTGAAGTCAGAGGACAGTGGTTCATTCTTACCATTTATGAATCTTTGCATACTCTTTCTTTTCCATACTGTTTCTTTTCATCCAAGCAAATCATCAACAACAAGAAAATTGTTCAGGTTAGTAAGATAAAGAGTGGATTTACATAAAATGGCTGACAGTTCATCTGATTCTTCCCAACATCAGGTGTGAAGTTCATAAGGTAAAGTGAAGGCAGGGGATTACAGTGGTTCTGGAGCCAATGTCAGCTGAGCCAGGGGCACATAAATATTTCATCCAGGTCAAGCAAACATCAGGGAAGTGATTTATTACACATTTCAGACAGTGCTGGTTAAAAAGGGTGGAAACAGAATCCTTCTAGAATTTGCCTTCTAAGGTTTACTAAGTCATCAACACTGCTATGCAAAAGGAACAAGAAGTACAAAAGTAGATTGTGTCTGTCCTCTTCCTCCACACGGTCTCATAGTTTTGAGGAGGATGTAAGAGACTCTATTAACTGGAAGATCTTGTACTTCAAACTAAACTCAGCTAGTCTGGGGTCAATCCACATCTCTTGGAGTAAAAAGACATCGCAACCATCATATTGTTCTGAGCATCTTGAGTCTTATTCTCTGCAGCAGAAAACAAATTCAGCATGAATAACAACACAGGTAGCTGGATCTCAGTGCATTAAAAACTTTGGTGAATTAAAGCCAAGCCTTTGTACATGGATCAAAGAAAAGGAAAAAAAACAAAGGAGTCTATAGAGCTTTGGTATTACACGATGATGAAAAATTTCACTGGAATGCCTTAAAATTTATAGGGTTTTAGCTCACAGCAGAATTTGCCCTCAAAATCTTTAATCACAAATAATATGATTTCATTCTTGTGCAACTGCTTCAGCAGGTACTTACACACCTCTCAATCTCACACAATCTTTAGCTCAGTTACAGTTCTGGGTAGAAAATTATCCTTTCCACTTCTGAAAACTGTAGTAACCTGGGCAAATGTTTTCCTGAGTCTTTTTTGGCTAGTAATTGAAAGTTACCAAGACTGTTTTAAGTTCATTTGTCCATAACATGGTATGCTCGTTCACTTCTTGACACCTCTTTCAACTCCAGATGAAAAGTGCCGAGAAGCTAAATGATAGATTTTTAAATCTTGCTGGTCATCTGACCCAAAAGGGTCAGAATCCACATCGTGGTGGCAGTACATGAAGCCACTCAGCCTAGTCACCTCTGTGTCTCCCAGTATTTCTGAACTATTGTTTTACACTCTTCTCAGGTGACCCTTGTTACACATCCACTCTACTGCTGATTCCCTTTTTCCTTTCTCTCCCTTTAGGCACAGATCACCAAACCTGTCTGCCTACCTCCTTCTTCTGTCTCTCTGGATTTATAGCTTCACTTTTAGAGTCTGAAGCAAAGAGCAGTGAGATGAGCAATTGTAATGCCTTCGCTGTGACAGAACAGAGAACTCAGCTGCCCAGTACAATCTCTGCAATGCCTCATTCACCAGTATGTTGCACAAGATTGCAGCTGCTTTTTCCACCTGCTTTCTTCTGAGAATTAGCATCTTAAGCCACAAACATGCAGGAAAATTGACACAAGTAGCATGAAACATGTTTGTAAAGAGCAAATGTTTCATCCTGCTGGTGCTGAAAAAGAGATGTGACAAAAGACTCCCTGATGGGTTTGAGTGTTTAGTTTTAAACCTGATACAGATGTGTCCAAACTGGCCGAACATTAGTTAGGATACCAAGATATCCAAACGGCCTGTGAGTAAGAAGCAGGGTAAACTGAGCAATCTCCAAGCTTCTAGACAGCACAAGAGACATCAAACTTAGTCAAACCCAAGGGTGAGGGGCTGGGACTGGCCCAGTCCTATCCTGGAAAGGGGAGCTAAAGGTGTGGAGCTAGGCATCCTGGCAGGGCTTGGGCTCATTGTTCAGGCACCAACTGAGAGAGTGAGATGATGATTGCTGCTGCTTCAATAGCCAGCGTCTTCTTGGACATACTGCCCTGCATGTCTGACTCCACCCTGCGACACAGGAACAGCCCTCACTTTCCAGGGCTCTGGCTCAGGCAAAGCGGGCAACAGAACCACAGCTATGTTCCTGTTCTCAAAAATGTGCTGCCAGAGGCAAGTGCCTGCTGTGCCTTTGCCTGGAGAAAGCCCTTGAGGAAAATGTAACTCACTCAGTAAATCCATGATACTGTGGCTAGAAGTCTTTTAGTGCCTGCACCAGCGCACTTGGGGCTGTTTGAGGTATCTCCATCACACAGCACATGACACTGCTGTTGTAACAGCTATTCCTTGTTAGGTGGAGGACAGTGCCAGTACTTCAGTGGAGCCCTGGAGCAATACATACTGAGTCAATAGATTTATAGCTCTTAGGAACTTGCAGTTCTCTCCAAGTGGAAAATTCATGTTATTCTATGTGTTTTACACAGTTTTAATGCTAAAAGGAATTAGAATGCTTCCTTCTCTTTTACAGCCACATCCAATCTTCACTATTTTCTACTTAACCTTTTATTTGATTTTCTTTACAGAGCTATCCAGCATAAAAAGACAAAATACAGACTGAAATAAGGAGAATATCCTCATATCAGGATTTTGTTTAATGATTGAAGAAGGTTGGTCCATGTTTTATAGGACAGGATTTGAGAAGATAAGTTATATCATGTGCAGACTAAGGGAGGGCATTTACAAGGGGCAGGATGGGAAATGAGGCACTCAAGAGGGATAACAGCAAATGAGAAATGAAATTAGCAGAGCCCAGGCGGTGCAGAGGAGGGACAGGTGATGAGTCACCCTGACAGGAGGAGCAGAGCCTTACAAAGTGGACCCAGGCTTTGAAAGCCATGCCGAAAATTTGGAATGAGGAATGGGTCTGAAATTGCGCATAGAGAGAGAGGGAAGGAGATGTGGGATATATCAGCCCTGCTCCTGAGAAGACGCATAGTTCAAGGTTTATCAAAGGGTTTATCAGATCACAGGTAACACCAGCATATATTCAGCTATCATAATAAAACATCTATGTGCACATGCCACATGATCTGAAATACAACTGTATACAAAAAAATTGTTGCCTGCTCTATAATCTATAGTATATCAAACTCTAGTAGTATATATACCCATCTAATCTCTGTTAGACAGACTTCTTTTGAGAATGGCACAATTAAAATTGGTGCCACACAAATATGAATGCAATTCAGTCATTTCACAAATAGTTATGCCTATTTAACTGGAAGCTTCAATCAAAGCAAAGATTTAGGAACCTACTAATCAATCTCTGCTGCTATCCCTCACTGGCTGGGATTGCTTCAGTAGCAGTACTGGCATTTTAAAGAACCCTGCCAATGAAGATGGACTGGAAATAGCACAGCAGGCTCTGCACCAGAGCAGTAAGAGTACAGACCCACCTTGTCCTGACATCCCTTTGCTGGTAACAGCAACTGTGAGCAGAGGCATGAGAAAATATTGGTTTCAACACTTGAAAGAGACGCAGTGAGACCCAGCAGTGAGACCCCTCAGATTCATGATCAAGAGACATGCCTCACTAACTTACACACCACACCTCAGCCAAACCACCCCAACTGTCTGTGTGTGTAGTGTTTACAATGTGATGTTTTCAGTTAAAAACAAACATCATTATGGATATAAATCTGAAATCATGCCGAGTTAGAATGAGTGACCAGCACTTTATTAATGTTTACAGTGATTTATAAATAACAGCATCTCTTCTGCCACTCATCTGTCGAGAAGTCTCCTGTAGAAGCCAGACAACAGTGGGGAAGTGCTGGTATTTTAAGATGTTTCAGGCCAAAGTGGGAAAGAAAGATATTTTGGGGCATTACATTGTATATCTCCTTATTGCAGTACAACCCTCATGCGCGCATGCTTCGATATATTTGCGCTGTGGAGCTGTAATTCCATTGTGGCTTTTTGATGTCTACTCAAACAATATTAGCTTTGCTGTCATGTTTACAATGTAAAAAAATTTTGGTGAAAATGTCAGCATTGTATCTTTAATCATATTTATTGATTGACCTCAAAAGGTTTAGCACAACTTAACTGGAACCCCTCAGTGCAGGCATGGTCGGGTTCAGCCAGTGCCTGTTCCTAGCACTTGCCTGGAGCCCCGGTTTCACAAGTAGCTTTTATGTCTAGTGTTCTTGAAGCCACTTGACTTCCCTGATATTCCTCTTTCAGCCCTTCTGTATTACAGCTAATATAATACGTTACATAGCTAGAGATGGTTACTCCTAAGTAATATGAGGGCTTAATAGGTAATCTCTGGAGCAGAAAATTCATCTGCTCGCCAGTGCCGGTTGCGGTTTGCTGTTCTCTGACCAGTCCTGTGCAATGATGGGATCCCTGTACAGTCGGTGTGGAAACGTGCAGCCTGGCCCCCAGCTGTGCAGCTGTGCTGTCTAACCGCTCCTGAGTGACATTGTCCAAGTTTCTCCCCACAGCCGGGGTTTGTCCCCTATCCCCAGAGGTCGGGATCCCCTGCAGCATCCATTGCGGCGACGGAGAAGATGCCCCACGCCCCGCTTGGCCGCTGCGTCCATCCTCGGGGGCTCGGAGACTTCCGAGAATGGCCACGGGGAATGGGCCGGCTGCGGGGGCACCGGGGGGAGGCTCTGTCCCGGGGCGGCCCGGCGGCCCCAGACAAACGCCGCGCCGATCCCGCACAGCGCCGGGAAGGGCAGGGACCGCGGTGCCCCCTCAGCGCGGAGCCGCGGGGCGGGGAAACGCCTCATGGGGGCTGCGCTCCCGCGGGGCGCTGAGCTGAGGGCGAGTGTGTCTGTGTGTCTGTGTGTGAAGGGCGGGTTCCGCGCTGGGGGGCGTATGGCTGTGCCTTGCGGTGAACTCTGTAAGAGGGATGCCCGTGTGTCGGAGGGGCAGAACTCGCCGTCTGCGGACGGGTGAGCCCGGGGAGAGGGCGGCGTGCGGTGGGTGCGTGTGCTGGGAGGCGCGCGGTGTGTGTGCGGATTTGTGCGTGCGTGTGTGTGTGTGTAACTGTGTGAGCGTGTGCGAGCGTGCAAGTGTATGAAAGTGCCTGTGCGTGTGTGCGGATGTGCCTGTGTGCGTGTGTGCGGTTGTGAGTTGTGTGCGGGGGCGGCGCGGCCGGGGGGNTAAGAGCCGGGGCTCCCGCCCGCGTCCCGGGAAGAGCGGAGGGGGTGGCAGGGGGGACGGAGGACAGTCCCGCCGCCGTCGCCCCAAACTTCGCGCCGGGGCTGCCCCGCGCCGCGTCCCCCCGGCTGGCGGCCCCGGCCCCGCTGGGCTGGGGCGCTGTGCGGGCGGGGGCTGGGGCCGCGGAGCAGCGAGATGAGACAGACCGACGCCAGGGTGGCGAGCGAAAGGAGGAGCGCGGGGAAAAACATTTTTATGGATGGCTAAACGCTGACAAGTCTTCCCGCTGTCAGGGTTTCTTTCCTTCTCCTTTAAGTAGGAGAGGGAATAAAAGAAAAGAAACAACAGATCCCCGCATGACACGTTTGGAAATACTTTTCCCTTCAGAGGTTATTTTCTGTTCAAGAAATCCCGCTCCTGGACACGCTCCCAGGCAAAACGGAGCAGAATTACTGGGTTTTGGGTTTTTTATTCCAGCTACTAGCGGTGACTCCGATTGTTTTGTTGTTGTGTTCTTTGGGGGGTTTTGGCTCTTATGTTCAAACGTTATATGTTATCAAGTACCCAACATTTCCAAAAACAATAGCCATCGATACGGCGAATTATAAATCATTGTAATTTTATCTCCATGCCCAGGGAGCTCTAAGTGGAGGGAATTCAGAGTTCGGCTCATTTGGAACAATTCAGATATTGTGTGGTAACTTTGATTTTATGGGTAAATTTATTTGATGCTAGCCAGGTCTGCTTTAAAAGAGGCATTAGCGGGAATAAAAATAAACCATGCACACATGGACGTGTGTGCACGCACACACACACGTGCGCGTGCACTGTTAATTACTTGCATTTTATAAACTAATGAAAAAAAATTTCGGCCCCAAACGATCAACTATTCAGTGAATGAACTCTCCCTTGGCAGAAGTGAGAAATAATGTGCATGACTCGGGAACGTATTCAAGTTGCTAGTGGTTTGGGAAGGACACTGCAGATAATCCAAGTTTCAGTGCTCTCTGTCTCCGAGGTGTGAAAGTGTGCCTCTCTTTACGTGCAAATATTTGTGTAGTAGCACTGATCTTCTCATCTTCAGGAGTATAAGCTGAAGAAAATGCTGCAAAATTCTTCCCCTCAGCAATGGTAGGACAAATGTCATCACTCAAACAAACCTCATCCGTTTTAATCCAGCCAGACAACTCCCTTCTTTCAGATTTGATAAGTACCAGTGTCTGGCTGGTTCATCTTTGCTTCCTGTCAGATTTTAAAGCAAAGGCTGGGGAGGTTTGTGGTTTGTTTGTTGGTTTTTTAAATATTGAGTTAATTTGACTTAGTAGCTAAAATAAACATGCCCAAAAATACATTTAAAGTCAGTTGTGTCAAGGATATCATGTATTTACTGAGTTTGGCACTGGTTCCCATTCCTGCCTGTCGTTTGTAATGGAATTAGAAACCTTTTTTTCTTCACTTGGTTAACTTGCACATAAGCTGATAAATAGTAATTCTGCAAAAATGAGTGGAATAAGGGTCAAGTCTATTTTATCATGAATCCTTATCTTATCCATATGATATACACAAATTGGGAGATTTACAAATTTATGTATCACATCAGTATCAAGATTTGTAAATTGATATGAGGTGAAGACAGAATGAATATGAATGTGCACAAAGCTGTCAAGTGCACAACTTTGTGAAGAAGTTGAGTATTAGTATTTTATTAACGCGCCCAAGACTAAGAGTCGTGCACGCATGTGCCAGATATCTGCAGAAGGTGGGGATGTATGTAGAGGAACTAGGTAGCACATCGGGTTTGAAAGCTACTCTCACAGAAGCTGGTAGTAGTGCCCCACCTTGCCTTCAGTGGGTACATGAGGAGGCCCAGCTCACTAAAACAGGAGTGTAGAAGTGTCAGTATAATGTATCACGTAACATCTGGACAGTTAATCCTCCTTTCTCTCCTTTTATTCTTTTACAGACTTTCTGCATCTAGCATTTGAATCCTTAGTTATCTGCTGTTATCAGTCTGGGAGATAGTGTGTCATGTAATCTTCTCTTCTGAATGCTAAAGTGCTGTAATTTTGATGGCCAGGCTAATCTGTCACTATAAAGTTTTATTTTTCCATTGTTGAATTCAAAGGACAATGACTACTAATTACGAGTGACCTCTAACCAAAACACTAGCTAGAGTTTATCACCCGTGCTGATAGTAACAGTAATTCCAGCATCAGCAATACTAGGTACCCCTTTTGAAAGAAACTTTAAAGAATAAGAGGAGCCAGAAGACAAATATATATATACTCTAGGCAATTTGTCTGCTGCAAAAAATACAGTGAAAGTGTACAGAGATTCCATTTGCTGTGCAATATATCCTTTACAAATAATAATTACAGGGAAGAAAACAAAAACAACCCATCATAAATATTTTAACTGAAAACGACACAGCAAAAACATGCATTGGAAAGATTGTTCTCTTAGACTGCCTGATTTCCTGCTACAGGCATGTATAAAGAATCATTAGTATTATTATACATGAACACCAAAAGATAGCAATAACAATGACAATTTGAAATAATCATTACAGCCCTATTACTGTCTTGGAGAATATTGTCTGTAAGGAAGCATTAGGCTCTGAATGGAGTACAATAAAATTAATTTTTAAAAAATATCCCAAATTATTTCCCAACTTATGTTTTGTCTATAATGTTTGAATGGTTAATACTGTGGGAATTTTACAGACAGGTGACTTAAAGAGTCTTGGGCCCTGTGTGTTTACTAGCGCAGCTAAAAACCTTGCTGTGCTTTTGCAGATGAGCGGATCTAACAGATTGCGGGATCAGAGCCCAGATGAGATCCTGACTAATACATGTTTGCATTTAAATCAAAGCAGGCAAAACATTATCTGCCCAAATTTTGTGCAGATATGTGTGATTTTTAGGCAGATTGTTCTACAGGACCACTTGCAGGTTTCTGCAGGAACTGTTGCAACATCTTCAACAGATGTAAGGTTGAGCAGTTCGCTTTGAGGTTAGGCTCCTTTGGACAAGGGCACATCAAGAACATGGTGGAGGTGGACATAGAGGAGAGATTTCCCANCACTTGCTGACAATTTTTTTTACTCTCTCTACTTAAAAAAAAAAAACAAACAAGAAAAAACAGAAGAAAATCTGATCATTGAATTCTGTTTTTCCGAGACAGCATTAAGATTGAGGTGTGTTTCTGATTGGGTGGAGCAGTGCCTTATCTTTCCCACATCCTTCTCTCTAGAACTTGTTTCCTTTCCATTCTTTGTCAGTAGCATCACCATCCTCCCTTCTGCCAAACTTAGCATCATCCTTGCCTCTTCCGTTTATCACAGGTCTTGATACTTCCAGATACCTTTTGACACTTTTTCTTCGTTGCTTCTTACATTCCTCCTTCCTTTTGTTTGCAGCTGCCAAAGCGTTAGTCCACACTATGGCAACCTTCCAGCTTGATACTGCAACCTACAGTTTCCCAACAAGCTCTTTCTCCCACCTACATTCTGCTCACAGTCAGCATGACCCATGCCAAAATCCTGCATCTTTTTCTTTTCTTTCTGAAACATCCACTTTTCTAGAGTATCCATGCGCCTGGTCTTTTTATAGGCTTTCAAAATGTTCCCCACATCCAGAGTTCCTCAGAACTATTGACCTCAAACTCACTGTCCATTAAAAGAGAGAAATGAGGAGGAAAGAAAATTAACAGATGCCCAGGTCATTAGAGTTTGTTCTGCTTCAGGCTTCCCTTCACCCTTATTACCTGGCTACAGCAGGAGGCAGATTGGCCATTTCTTGATAACGGTGGTTCTGTGTTTGTTCTGTCTGGTGGTGTGCTTGGTCAGGCATCCGTGCTGTGCAGAACAGCAGGCAGAAGCTGGCGGTGCAGAGACTCTTTCCAGAAGGCGACATCTGCAAATAGCAAAGCTCCACGTAATGAAGACTCCTTTATAACATGAATAACCCTGATGATGAGGTCAATACAGTTCAACAATACCTAATCTTTTTTGTGTGTTTTCTTGCTGTGCCTTTCCTTAACAAAAAAACTTTTTTTTTGAACATTCTTGTGCAGCGTTCCCTGTTCGGGAGAGTTCATAGTGCTTTACAAAGCCATCCATGTCAGGGTGCCTGTAAGACAGATGCAGAAATCGAGACACCTGAGGGAAAACCATTTACCCAGAGGCCTGTGGCAGGAGGTGATCCCACACACTACCCAGTAAACACAGAACTGACTGGAGGCACAAGCAGTTCATGTGGCTTTTCAAGACTCTCTTATGGTTACTTGCTGGTCTTGTCTATCCAAACCTACTTGTCTCTGTCAAATTACTCTGTCCCAGCTGCCAATGTGCAGTTTCTTACCCTGCAGCATATATGAGGTATCTAATTTATCTCTCTCATCAACAGACCTTGAATTACTTCACACAGGGCATGAGGCCTTCACAGAGACATCTAGAGCAGAGAAACCAAAATTGATTCCTGTGGGAGGCTGCAGTCTGCGACTCCCGTACTTGCATGTCCTATAGGACCACATCAGGCTTCTTGATGGTGACCTCCTTGGGACCCTTGGGCTGTAGGGACTGCATGGGGCAAAGCTGAGTACTAGGAGGGGAGAAGAAGGGGAGAAACAGCCCTGGAGAGAGGGATATTCCTTGCAATCCTGGGGTGGATTTACAGAAGAGTGATATGTTTCTTTTAAAGACTCAGGGCCCAATTTGTGCCTTTTGCTCAGTGTTTTCTGAAGCTGGTAGTTAACACGACATGTCATCTTATGTACTGAAGAGAATCTAGCCCTGATTTTACACTCGTGGGCTCAAATATAGGCATGTGAAGCCTGTTTAATCTCATAAGCAAGTGTTCTGGTTTAGAGAATCTGAGCACCGACATCTTCAGCTGAAGTTACTGGGAATAGCCAGCCGTCTCCTCCTTTCCCCCCACAGAAGGGAACTAGATAGACAAGTTCTTGCTCCTTTTGTTCTTAGTCCTCTTATTGTGAAATAACTTCCACAGAAAGTCCAAGCATATCCAGATATTTTTCAAAGAAAATGCCTCAGTGCTGTTGCTTGAGAGCATTTGTTCCCTTGTCCAAGGCAATCCCTACCACTGAATCAGATCTTTATGTGGATAAAGCACACTGATATTAGTGCTTACCTGTCCTCCACACTCTTATTTGTTGCAGTTCTCCAAGATGTAAGCCCTGTGGATGCTCCACCTTCCTCTCCCCCCTGCAGGGTTTCACAAGCCACTGAGAGCTCAATTAGCACAGATTACTGCGGATGTTCATGCAGGAGAACCTATATGTCAGTCTTATTGCATTAGCAATTTCCCACAGTGATGCACAATGAAAACCTTTTAGGAAAAACAGATTTGAATGTGCTATGGTTTGAACACAATGAAATGCTAATGCAATTCCATGGAAAACTGCTAACATGATGTATATGGAAAGTCTTTTGTGTGTGAAACCTATCCCCCTGTACGCAGTTGGCCAGGCTGTCTCACCTGCAAAGAAGGTGCTCCCTCTCCAGGCCTGCTGGCAGTCAGAGGGGAAGCACTTCTGGAAGTTCTTCTTTTTGAGTATTTTATTGATGATCCATATGATCTATTGATCTGTATTTCATTTGCCAAATTGTGTAATGCTAAATGACCAGCAGAAGATGTCTGCTGTGTTAACACCGTAACTAAGTAACCCTTCAGGCAGACCTCCCGGATGTGTGTCTCTCTCAGATCCTGGATGTCAGGCAGGGAGTGCCTTTGTCAGGCTACAGCCAGGAGCGTGGCTCAGAGTGCCCCGTCAGCATGGGGTGCTGGAGACAACAGACTCCACAGCTAATGCCCAGTGCCACAGGTTATTTCTGACTTTGTGGCATTAGATTCCTGGCACAACTAGGCAGCAGATCTCAGAAACACGAGATGTAGTACTTGCATGGAGAGAACCTGGCACCAGGTTTCGTTGCTGGGATCAGACCTTGCAGACCTGCCAGTGGGAGTCAGCCTCCCAGTTCCATGCATTTCCCCCAGGAAACGAAGGTATTTGACATGGTGCTCATCCAGCTGGCCTTCAGGTCTCCTCTAAGGTAGGTGGATGTGCTACCTTGAGGAGAACATTTGCTTTATTCTTCTTCCCTGTGTGCACCATAAACGCACAACCAGAGCTCCAAAATGTATTCCCTTCTAATAGCTTAAGACGCGAAACTTCCGGAGTAGGTTCCCGTCAGATGGGAGTGCCACGTCCTTGGTGAAGTAATTGTTCTTTAGAGGTATCCTTATTCACAACATTCTTAACATCTAACTCTAAGCAAATCCTTTTCCTAAAATGGGTATTTGGGAATGACTCCAAGAATGCCAGTGATTGATAACAAGGATTACAGGATCTGATTAGTGTGGATATAAACTTTAGGCCAGAACTGAAGGTGAAATTCTTTTCAAGTCCCCTTCTTCCTTTGTGAAGTGTTTGTTCTGGAGGCACTTAGCTGCATGTTTTGTATTAGAGACGAGTCAGCTTTTATTTAGGAATTAATAGGAATTCTATTTTTTGCGCATTTCTAACTGTTCCATTTTTAGAAACACCAATGGGCTTTGCTACAGTTTCTCTGGGAATGGTGGGTATGTGAGGAATGTAGGACCGACTGGCTACAAACCAGAGCCCTGAGAAGACTTTTTGGCTTCCCAGAGCAGGTTGATGTGCCTCCCCATCACACCACTGCCTTCTGCCTTCTCCCACAAATACGTACTCAGAGCTCCTCCATGGTGTATATGCTCCTTAGCCGTCAGGTCTGCTGGCAGAAAGCAGCTGGGAGAGGGGCTCTTCCTCAGAGCTGCCCGTCTGAGGCAGAACAATGTAGCCACAGAAAGGGATAAGGCAGGGACTGGGTGAATGGGTCTTCCTCCTGCCTGCAGGGAGCAGGGTGTGAGGCAGAGAAGAGGATGTGTCCCTGTGGGATTGAATCTTAGAAACTTTAGTGTGACCCAGCCAGGGAACACAGTGCAGTTCACTCCTTATAAACATCACAGTCACTGGTTTCCTTTAAGAATTAATATCAAGGAAGGAAGTGCAGTCAAAGAGAGATCATAGTGATAAATTGGTCTGGTTTAGTGTTTTTGCACAGACATTGGTTGTGGTAATTTTGTGGGGTACCTTCAAATATAGTGGGAGATTTTTGAAGGCAAAAATCAGTGATAACATCCAGCCCTCTGCTTTGGGTTTACCCTCAGCAGCTGGGTGCAAGTAGCCCAGGCACCAAAAGCCAGCATAGCCATGTTAGCCTAGTGCTGCACCTGAAGATAGGGGCTCTTTTGCCTGGTCATAAGGACTCATTTCAAGGGGTTTCCCAGTCCCTTCTTCCTCCCCAAGGCCAGCACAGTTATTCTTCACAGACTTCCAGCAGCAGCTGTCCTAACATATAGCTATCCTATTCGTATGCTCTCCCTGTTTCTTCAAGTGGACATGAAAGACAGATTGCCTATATTTTGCCTGCAACAGCTTTTTGCATGTGGGCGAACTATTACCATGTCCATGCCCCTCTGCTCTCCCCATCTTACGTCACACCAATGAAGCTTTGTTGAAACATCTGTCAATGTGGTCACCCAGGGTGGTCCCACTGCAGGAATTGGTACATCCCTTCTTCCTAGTCAGTCATCATGGGCATACCAAAAGTGACCTTGGTGCTTAATTTTCTTTTATGATGGAATTTATGCATCTTAAACATTTCCACAAGTGTTTGGCCTATGGAAGTGCCTGTAGCTGTGCTAAGGTGTGCAGCTTATATACCTGACTCTTTCCCTCTTTATATCAAAGGAGCATGTGTTATTCCTGTCAAGAGAAGCTAAATGATGCAGAGCAGATGAGGTAATATTTGAGTGGTTACACTCAAAATTGAGAGTTCAGAGAAATTATTTGGATGTCACAGATTCTTAGGCAATAGGATTGGATTTTGTCCTTACTGTATTTGTGAGACAGTGAGTTCTGGTGAAAGCTCCACAGGGTAGATGAGTGATTGGTGCTGTGGGATTTTCTATTTGCTATTGATGCCTTCACATAAAGTTTGTTGTAGAAGGGTTTTCAGAACAAACTTGAAAAGTCTCAAGAAAATGAGTTTCAGAAGTTCGCATTATTCATTTAAGTTTATAGGAATAAACAACAAGACGTTGCCAGGGCTGTGTGAAACATGGATAAATTTAAGTCCCAAGCACTCTACCTCCTGTCATTGCAGCTGTTTTCAGCTGAAGCAGACTAGGGTCAAACCAAGAAGAAACTTAGTTTCTTAATTAAAAAACCCAAACAAACAACCAACCAAAACAAACAAACAAAAAACCCATTCCAACCTTCTTTACATCCCATTTAATTAAAATGCTGGGTATCAGGTTCTGTGGTTGTCAGTAAGAAGAGAAAGGTAACATTGTAATGACTTATTTATTCAGTGTATTTTCTTGGGTGTGAAAGACAGTGGTTTCAGATACGTTCATAACAGCACCCTTGTCTGGCAGGTCCCAAGCACAACAAGAAGCCTCAGGGGATCCCAAATGATGTTGTGGGTGCCACAAGTGGAATATGAGTCTTTTCAAGTGATTTACATGTGTAAAGAGTAACATGTGGCCACCGTTCCCAAGCCGTGAGCTGGTTACTGGACTGTGCAGCTCAGGTGTGTGCTTCCACGCTGCTCTTGCTCAGTGAGTACGTGTGTGCAACCTCTCCTGCCTAGCTCTGAGCTGCTGTGCCTGCAAAAAAAACCAAAAAGGGTTGTGCATGAGGCCCAAAGCAGGGTTGGTAAGGTTCCTTGCTCATTTGAGGCCCAAGTATTTGTACACAGTTCTGTTAGTTTATTTATTTATTTATTTATTTATTTAAAAACCCTTTCCCTTTCTGATGTGTGGAAGATCCCCATAAAAAAGTGGCAGTGCTGATGTAACCCAGGAGGTTCTTTGCCAGCCCTGGGTGTGTGCTGGCTGCTGCCATCTGGCCACATTTGAAAACATATCAAGACTCAGCTCTAAGAAAACTTCTCTCTTTCATATGTGGGTAGAAGTAACTGAATCAGTGCTAGGTAAAAATAACTAAGCAAGAGCATATTCACAGCATTCCTCTTTACGCTGATTGACTGAAATGATTTTCTCCCTTCCAATTCTGTTGTGATTTAGTCGACAAGCAGCAGACTTCCAGCTATAATTGTCGCACTACTCCATTTTCCAGCCGCATTCATCTCCAAGAACTGCACAGCTTATGTCTAGACAACCCTCTGAGGAATCTCCCTCTGTGGCCTTACATAGCTTTTGCAGTGACACCAAGACTGATGTCAGCCATTTTCGAGACAGATAGCCCTGCTCCTGCCTCTCATGGCCCAGTTAGCCCAGACAAGCGCTTCGAGTGGAGGCAGCACGTTGAGTCTTTATTCCAAAGCATACACAGCCTGCATACACCTTACACACACATGCACAGATATGCTTTTGAGAGAGACTGGACCTTTGTTTTTTATACAGCTGTGTTTTAAGTCTGGTTTTGTTAGCATCCATGCAGTTTTCCTTTTTGACTTCTGTGGAAAATTTAGGGTGAAATGTAACAAGGACCGGTACAATTTCGCTGCTGTGCCTATGGTAGGGAAATTCCTCCAGCCTGAGGGAATGGTACGAAGCTGTGTCTGGAGAGGTGTAGGTTAAACATCAGGAAAAACATGCCTTATACTGTTCTTAGGCTTGAGGCTTACTTCCATGCAATGGCTGTCTCACCCTCCAAAATAGGGTGGCTCTGTGCAGGCTTATTATCAGGAGGGACCCCTGTTCCCTGCTAACTCTTGAACTTACACACAAGTGTGATTTGGGAGTGCTACTGCAACAGACCAAAGATATTGCAGATGCTGTGGTAATAACATGCTATAGGGAATCAAGTTCCAGTTTCCCATCACTGTTGTGCCATAGCTAAGGAAGGCACCCTGTGTTTAGGGGAAATGGAGCCGGTGAACTGGCCTGATGCATTTCCAATCCCACCTTCTCCTGCAGGCCACAGAAGCGAAAGGGTGGGTCCATGCTCACATACTATATGTCTTCTGCATCTTCCCTAAATCAAGCTTCAGACCTTAGGCTAAATCAGTGATGGAAGAAAGATTTATGGCATGGAAGACTGACCATGTTTAGTGTTGATCAGTCACTTTATCTGACAGACAGATAAAGCCTTCCTTGCAGTCCCAGAGGAGAGGGAGTCATGTTAGGAATGTACCCTGAATGATGCCTGACTGGTATTCAGGATAGCACATCGTGCTGTCACTGGGGGAGATAGAGGTGACCAGACCAGAACTACCATACCATGGTATGGCTTTACACGCGTAGTGGGGATCAAAACTGTAATGATTCCCTCCCCACTGCCACTCTGAAATGTTGAGCATCAAGAAGCACAGTGGATCATCAGCAGAGAAAATACATCAAGTGTGGTTTTGAAACATTTCAACATTGGAAGTTTCCAGTTGGGTAGGCAAGTTGCCTGTTACCAAAGGCATAGAGCTAAAGCAACTGCTGTTCTAAAAGACTGTTAAAATTAAATTGTGAATTTACATCTCTGTCATTGCAGCCCTGGAGCAGAGTGGCTGCCTAGGTATTTCATAATAGAGAATCGAAGTGTAGCAACACAGGACTTAGTCTACTGAATAGTATGCAGTATTATGTAATTTAATAACATTAAACTAGGATGTTCAGATAATATTATTTGAAATCTGTTTATTTAATATCATTTATATTTTATATGTCAGTTGAATTTGGGGGAAAAAAGATTTTAGAAGAAACTGGGGGGGGAGCACAATAGGAAATTGTGCAGAGTACTTATCTGAGAGTACATCACATGGTCTGCAAAGCACAGCTTTTGCTTTTATACACATAGTCTTGGCTACTCTCCCACTAGCAACAATAGTGCTCAGACTCATACTGATGTCACTGCTGAGTTATTTAATTTGACTGAACGAGATTAATGTGTTTATTTAAAACCTTGGTCAAAATGGAAAAGAAAATCTTGGGACAATACTTTTACGTGAACATGTATGTTTTCATATCTGATGATTGTAATGTTGCATTAACTTATCAGAAGTAGTTGTTTACACATACCAATGCACAGGAGACCCCCTCAGATAAGAAGTGTGAGCCATTTTCCCCCTCAGCCTGGAGCAGAGACTTCACTGCTGCTGGTCCAGTGGGCTTTCATCCCAGGCTTTCCTTGCTTCCAGCTGCTGCTTTCAGGGCTGATCCACAGCAATCCCAGCATTGGTTCATTTTCTACATGAGGATGGGGTTTGGTGCCACTAAGCAGTGACAGCAATGTGGTGATGGATCCTCCAGAGGTTCTCACTGGGGCAGTGAGGGACAAGCACCTCCACTGCACAGGATGTCTAGATGTGGCTGGTGCTAGAGCATCTGTAGGCTGAGCCTGCTCCTGCATAGGCCGGAGCCTGCCTGCCTAAATTTTATCCATATTATGTTTTACAAGCAGCTTGAGGATTTTTTTCTTGTGATAAATCATTCTGAATGTACTTCATTCTCACGTGTACCCTCTAAGTGTTTGGAATAGACTTTGGTTTTGACTAACAGCCATTATTAAGTATCCAGTTAAATACTCCAGGTCACTGGATTTTCACTAATACAGAGCAGGGCAAAAATCTGGAATATGAAGTTTCTCTTGGTCTGAAGGGACAAGTTTGGGCAGTTCTGTGGAATCAATTGATCATTGACTGATGAATGGCATGAGCAAGGGGGTTTCTGCTGTGCTCTGTCAAGAACCTCTCTCGACAGTTGAGGACAAATGGACACAGACATAGACTGATAACGTAGAAGTTGCATAAGCCACAGCTCAATGCTATGGTAGGTGCTTGAAGCAAGGTGGGCCTGCTCTGCTTTTCAGTTTTGTAGTCCCTCCGTGTATACTTTCATGCAGCCTCCTGTTCACTGGTTCTTGGAATATTAATCTCTTTGGGAATAGCAACTACTGATGGGGTTTGTGGCATGCCAAGGTGATGCTGCTTGCATCTTCCTACTGCAGTAGAAGGCTTTTGGGAATTTGAGCCCCCGCCCTCACTATTGCTGCTGTTGTAGAAGAAGAGAAAAACCTTGTTATGCATCCAGGTACCCGCATTTCTCAGAGTGCTTGGCATCTTAAAGGGTGATGCAGTGAGGCAGAGGGATGGGCATGGGAACAGAAGACCTGGTAGAAAAAATAGCTCGAGGTAATCCTTGGTCCTCAGGTTGTCTAAGAGGCTCTGATGCCCTGGGCCATGTGTGCTCATTCAGCAGCATGCTCCAGAGCTGTGTGGTGCCAAGGGTATCAGACTTTGCCAAATCTTTGGGACTGGCCTCCTGTATCAATGTGTGGTACCTGTGCCTGTACATGGTGTCCCCAGGTGCCCTTTGAACTCATACAAGAACTGTACCTTCAAGGAAATTGCAGAATAATATGGTTTGTGAAGCTCTGCTGCTCTAGCACCAGGCAAAATCTGTCTTCTCAGTGGCTGCATAAAAGTAGCACTGAGGACTCTGAGCAGGCCTTTACTGGGTGGAGGGAAAGGTCCACAAGAGTGGGCCAGGGTAGTCATGGAGCTGCTTTTCTAGAGGCATCCATTTAGAAGCTGCCCCCATCTCCTGTTTTAAGTGCCCTCTGTATATATAGTTCAGACCTTTGGACGCACTATGCACAGGGCAGCTTGACATACATCTTTCTTCAGAGTTCCAGTCAGTGGAAATATGTCATTTAAAGCTAAAATTAGACTGGCTCCAGCTACATGAAGGAAAAAAAAGTAAAAACCCTCAAGAACTAAACTCCTTCTGTTGGACTTTGTCAGATGTAGCAACTCCTAGCAAGAATAACTGAGAATCCATCCAGCACAAACTGTGTCCAAAAGTCTGTGACTTGTATCCAGAAAGCTGTGAATTTTTGAAGAGAGAGAAACAGACTGTCTGGGCAAACAAGGTTTTTCTCTTCCATGTGAGAGCATATAAATAAGCTTAGAGAATACTAATAGATCTTTCGAAGGCCCTAAATGAAATCTGGGAGTAGTCATCTTAAATTAGTTTTGCAGTTAATATTGTACAGCTCTTGACAGTACACTGTGAGAGTGGAGTGGCAGAGAGGGAGTTGAAATCAGTACAATATTCTGCTCATTGCTTCCATAAAATTTGATATTACAGATTTAATTTCATAGAAGATACTTGAGCTGAACCTACAGCTACCAGCATATAAAAAAGAGCTACATTTTGTTTTCTAGTAAATATAACCCTAGTTGTGCATTTGCCTGGTACATTAAACTCTAAACACAGTTGAAGTGGCTGGATGCTTAACAATTTCCATGGTCCAACTCTAAAATGAGTGGGGAGGGTAATGGGGAGGAGAGGCTTGGACCCAAAATAAACATCAAAAACCAGACAGAGAACCATTGCAAATTAACTACACATTTTGAATAATTTCTCTTTCAAAATATTTTATTGAAGGAACAATGAAAATACTATGTGAAACCTAACTATGTATTGTGTTGCTGTTGCAGGCTTCATCAGCAGTTTCTTGATGTTTGGAAAGTTCTGAGACTCATCCTTTCAGACCAGTTGTAACCAGGGCCTAAGACTACAAAAACGTATGTGTGGAAGAACCTTTCCTTAAAGAAAGTGTCCCTCGCTATACTGTGGAAAGTCCGTGCAGGCCTTGCCAGGCAGAAGAGCAATTTGTGCTTCCATTGGCGCTTGTAATCTGTGCTTCTTATGCACTCCAGCACCCCTATCAGTTCCTTGTTCTCCTTCACCAGCCCTGCAGTGAAAAGGCTGCTGGGCTGGAAACAAGGAGATGAAGAAGAAAAGTGGGCAGAAAAAGCTGTTGATTCCTTGGTGAAGAAGTTAAAGAAGAAGAAGGGTGCCATGGAAGAACTGGAAAGGGCTCTGAGCTGCCCGGGTCAGCCCAGTAAATGTGTCACGATCCCACGTTCCTTGGATGGGCGGCTGCAGGTGTCTCACCGCAAGGGGCTTCCCCACGTCATATATTGCAGAGTGTGGCGCTGGCCTGATTTACAATCTCACCATGAGTTGAAACCGCTGGAATGTTGTGAATTCCCATTTGGCTCAAAACAAAAAGAAGTGTGCATTAACCCCTACCATTACCGGCGGGTGGAAACCCCAGGTAATTATGTCATCTGCAGATGATTCACATCTCTCTATTAGCTCTTGCTGTAGCAGGTCTAGTCTTGGTGCATCCTTTGAGTTGTGCTCTGAAATGTGAAAAGTCAGGCTCCATTTAATGGAAGGATCTTGGGTCTTACCCTGCCCTGTGGCATCATAGCCCTGGCAGCCAGGAGTAAGGAGGGAGTAAGGAGCCCCTTGCCCAGCGGGGTCTGCATCCCATGGGACCACCAAGGGTGCCCAGATCTTGTCCAGGGTGCTGAAAGCAACTTCCTTGCCATGAATGTGGGTGCAGAATCCACCCACGAATGAACTGGTGTCCATTTGCATTAAGTCTAGGCACCAGTCTAGGCTTACCACCCCAGCAAGATTTACGTTTCATTGTCTCAAAATCAACAATTGACTCTACAACTCACTGGAAACACTAGTTCTCCCTTACAGTTACAGTTACAGTAAGATGGCATATTTTGCAGGCATATGAAACCAGGTCAGTTGATTCTTCCTAAAATGCCTGGTGGCCTGCCTTAAATGGAATTTACTTACCTAAATGGAGAGTTTATGTGAAATAAATCCCCCGAGTTCTCATAAAACTTTGAAATTTTCCCCTGATGATCCTCTTTAGACTGGACTTGGCCAGTACTAAAAACTCATGACCTCACTGAAGGGTCATTTAATTGGGCTTTTAATTGGTCATTTAATTGTCAATGGAACAGCTGTTAAAAAATCGTAGTGTGTTCAGTGTTGACTTCTACAGGGATGTGAGAAAGCAGGGCTGGCAGAGATCTCAAGCAGTCCCCTTACAGTTACCTGCCCAGACCACCAAACCAAGACAAATGACCAGGTACATTCCTGACAGATCTTTTTCTAATGAGCTCTAAAAATCCCATGTGATATAGGCTCTACAGCCTCCCCAGGCAAGTGAATCTATTGCTTTGCTCTTCTTACAGTTCAGAATGATTTCTAATGTCTAACCTAGTTCTCCCTTGCTGCCAAAAATCACACTAATTTAATTTACTAATGGATACGGTTGGTAAGTGTATACTTATTATTCTGTGATTACTCTTTGTCTGGCATGAACTTTACTCTGAGGTGACATTAGGATCAAATAAGTGAACTGCAGGATGCTTCTTTTCACACAGATGAAATAAGGGAAAGACATTTGTTAACATTTGTTAAACGACAGGGGCTGCTTCCTCTTCTGATAGTCCTTCCACTGCAGCAGAACTGTTGCTGGGAAGTTGTATCTGAACTGCTGTAAACATTGTCACAACTTTTAAATTTTACAGTTACACTGAGTGCTGCTTGCTGTCAACAGTTTTCAGTGGGAAAAGCTGATTGCCCGCCTTGCTAAATAAACTCTTCAGTAATCTAAGAGAAGATGCTCATAAAGTATCCCATTTTGTGTATCTTTCTGTTTGAAGGCTGCAGTCTTTAGTGTCTTTTCATTTCTTCTGGTGTAACTCCTGTGTAGTTAATGGAGTCTCCTCAGTGTAGTAGCTGACAGCACTGCACAGTGCTGTCATCTGTGCAGTGCCAGCTAACAAACACTAGTACTGGAATAGTACAGCAGCTGCTAAATGGCTGCCAAACCTTTTATAATCTACATGCCAGACTTATTTTCATTTTAATGTCCATCCTTCTGCAGACCACATTGCATCACTGCAGTCTTTCTTACTGAGTCAACCACTCTATGACCAGACCTGTTGACTTTTATCCAGAATGAATGAGTTGTGTCAAAGATGGGAGGGCCTCACCCTTTCTTCGATGGCCTGGCAGATCCCTAGACCTCTGTTACTAGAGAGCAGCTTGAAATTCTGGTTGAACATTCAAGGGTTTCATTGCCTCTGCTATGTCCTCAGGCTGTCCAACCAGATTTTAGGCTATGCTGACCAACACTGCACAGACTATGCGTAGCTTTTATTGCTGCCAGGAGTGTCCCCAGCAGATTTCTTACCAGATCTGCTGAGTATCAGGTGCCAGTTAGAAAAAAGCAGCAAATATTTCCTCTATTTGTGCAACATCCAGCTGCAGAGAGGGGTTAGGCCACCTAGCCTGAAGGAGATAGGTATGGTGGTTATGCTCTACTTCCCCTTTCGTTGTTTTCTTCAAAGAGCTCATCAGAAGTCTGAATTGTTTGTTGTCAGAAGAAGCTGCAGTTTCAGAAAAATCTGGAAGCTACTTAAACATGTACCCTGTTATTTTTATATGAGCTCATTCATGTGTAGATATTGCCAATTTGAGGCTGCACCATTGCTGTAGACAGCAGAAGCCTAAATAAATTTTTGACTTAGAGTAACTGACTGCTTTCATCAAACCTGAGTGGGACTAAGATGTAATAGCCTGCCAGGTGGAAGACCACCTGGTGATCTCACTGTTGACCACATGTTTGGGAATAGTTGTGGGCACAGGGAGTAGGGTGGATCTCACCAGAGGGTTGATCTCCAAAGGTAGTAAACTCTGCAGAAATGGACTGATGTGTGAGAAATCGCAGTGTAGATGTTGTACCTGAAACTAAACTGAGACAGATAGTTTGCTCGTGAGCCTCAGAAGTTGGAGGCTCTGGGCACAGCCAGGTTTCCAGCAAGAACTGTTGAAGCTAAAGGGAAGAGAAAGGCTTGTGAATGAAAGGCAGTAGCAGGACTCAAGACATGACCATATATGTGTTAGGCTGTACAAAGATCATCAACACTTGAGCATGCATAGAAGGAAGGATCCATCTCTGGTTCTTGGTGGACAGGAGCAGGTAGAAGAAAAGGACCCCATTGAGTGGAGAAAGTGCAGGTAATTTATGAGGGAAGACAAGTCCAAATACACTGTTACTCAGTTTTTGTGCCTCTGGTCACACTTCCTTCAGAGTGGCTGAGCCCTTGAGAGTGGCATGGTACCAAAAGAGCAAGGAGAACAAGGCCCTCAGGGGTACTCTTAGCCACAAACAAGAAAATTTCTGAGTTGCTCACCACCACAGAGGCTTCAGCCCTCTAGGCAGTCACAGAACAGTCAGTTCAAAGATTAAGTGAGGTGGCAAAAACTGTACAGCAGAGCAGAAATTAAGAGCACCCTGGTCAGAGCTGGGAAGGAATTCAAGGCTTGAAAATTCTTCCAGCATGCTGACTCACTCAAGACAAATCAAAGGCTTTCCTTGGCAAGTGCTGTTCACACATCCCGATTCTCAGCTTTCATTTAGAGGAGTTACGTGGAGTTCTCATGGGGCTGAAGAAAGCAGCTCCCTTAGCAGTGGTACCCACAGCGAGGTGCCAGCCTCTCAATGCTGTATGTCATTGCTGTAGCAAAGTTGTCCCTTGCTCAGCACCTCTTCTGGGTGCAAAGGGATCATCAGCTCCCCATTTTCTAAGGCTTCTGGCTGAGGACCAGGAGATCTGGCAAGCATTATACCGGTTTCATGGAGCAGCAGAGGAAAACTCCAGAAGCAGCAACAGCTCACAGCCTGGGGCTGCTTGCAAGAGCATGGGATGGGAGCAATCCAGCTCAGCAAAAACACATCTGCAGTGGTTGTACTGGTCTTGTCCCAATATATGGCAGATGAACTTAGCAGTAAAGGAGTCTATTTCTCTCCATTAGCTATGAAGAGACCCATGTGAATAAGATGTGAATACTTGTATTGCCTGTATGAGTCCTACCTGGAGAGTCTAGGAAATCCATAAAACTAAAAATGCAGTAAACGAGCAGAAACACCTTGCTTTACCAAAGGACTTAAGAAAGGGGCAGCAGAATTTTCACTCCACAGATAGGGCATATCAGATCCAGAAAGAAAAAAAGTAGACTCCAAAACATCATCCCTGTCCTGGCCAGAAGCTAATTAGAAATACACTGGACCAGAGAAGGGTCTGTGTCCGGTCTCTTAACAGGTATCCCGGTGCCTGTGTTTTCAGGCAGATAAGAAGACTTCTGCAGTAAACTCCCTGACATCAGTCCAATCTTTTGTATGGTTTTAGGGCTCTTCAGCTCATGGGTGATTGACAAATTCCCAAATGGTATATGCTAGTGGGGTGGACAGATGCATGGATTAATCCTGCCCCAGCTGGAGCATAGTGCTACATCAAGCAAGAAGCTGTAAACCTGTCATTGTTACCAGGCATTGGTAACTGCCTCATTTCTCTGACCTGTTGATGTGCATTTCAAGGGGACTGTTTCTGCAGCCTCTTGTCATGCACATTTTTGCATTATCTATATATTACTTGCTTTATAGCAATTATTCCACGCTTTCATTAAGCTGGATAAATGAGAGTTTGCTATAATTAAAAGGTGTTAGCTAACCTACCTAAAAAGCATTTACCTTACCTAAGCAGAGCTTTTGAGCCCAAGCAGTATGTTAAAACATGTTCAAACCATATATTCCCAACAGCATTTAAGGCTAAGAGTTCACATTGCTATTTGTTTCTATAAACTATTAAGGGTAGACTGAAAGATTACGTGCTGCTGGGTTTTAAGCCAGAGGAACTCTGGACACTAGGTCAATCAGTACAAGCCTGCTGAATTGTCCCTGGTGTTGGGACAATTCATCCTTGTCACAATAACTCAAATTGTCTCCTTATCTCTTCTGGTGGCTTTTAGATCTGCATGACAGCTTAAGGCTACATGAATCGCCCACTGTAGGTGCTGTTCTCCCCCCAAGGACTATGGGGGACCCATTTAAAGCCTCAAATTGAACTTTCATATATAGACCTACTTAGCAAGCCCCTCTGTGTTCTCACCTAGGGACTTCATCTTTATAGGTAACTCCCTAGTGAGGTTTTTAAAGTGTTTCGACTCCGGATCTGCTCTTGCTCCTCATGCCAGAATCCAGAGTAATTTGGATCCACTTTGGGTTTCTCAAAGGAGCAATGGTGTTAACAGCACTGACAGTGTGAGATGTAAGGAAAGAGAATTTGTCAGGAGAGGTGGTATCTTCTACTAGAGGAATTTTTACATTGGTTCATTTGGAATTCAGTTTTCTGACCTGCATTTTTCATGTCTTAAATACCAACCATTGACATATGCCTTCTACTGCTAGATCTTTTCTAACTATATTGCAAGAGCTAAATTGATATTGCTGCAATATTTTAATTGCCATTTACATTTTCTTTTAAAGATGCCACTGTCTGGCTGGTAACATTTTCAAGTACCTGAGAACACTTTAAATCGGGTGTCTAGCTTCCAGTCTGTACTTCCTGTACTTACTTGCCCATCTGTGACCCACTGGTAGTAAAATATGTGGTGTATTGCAGAGTACTATTAATTGTTATTAAACGTGGCTGTGAATTTGGCACATCCTGGTGATAATATTTAGCAAACTCCTGACATGCTCAGTCTTTGAAGAAGGAAAGAATTTGGAGAATTTTGGAATTTTGGAAAAGGAATTTTGAGAGGGAGAGATGTGCCACTTGCATTTCTGTAAGAGGACTGTGTGCGATGCCATACCTCTGAATTTTTTGGTACTTTGCTGAAGTCAGCATTCCATATTTTGCATGTGGAACTGCTATAACTGGCTGCAAATCTGCAGAAAAAAAAGTACCAAGAATCAGCTTTTGATTCTTGATTTTGAGCAGGTTGGTTGCCCTTCAATGACATATATAGACAGCAATATTTGAGCAGCATGGAATATGCCTCTTTTTAACTTACAAAGAGATATACTTTCAAGAGTGCAGTTTTAACCATTTTGTTTGTGCTGTTGTTTTTATTTCAGTCCTACCTCCTGTACTCGTTCCAAGACACAGCGAGTTTAATCCTCACCTCAGCCTCCTCGCCAAGTTTCGAAACACTTCTCTGCACAGTGAGCCACTGATGCCACACAATGCCACCTATCCCGATTCTTTCCAGCATCCTCCATGCACCCCTTTTCCGTCGTCACCCAGCCACATGTTTTCCCAGTCACCTAACAGCATCAGCTATCCCAACTCACCAGAAAGCTCTTCTGGACCAGGAAGTCCCTATCAGCTCACAGGTAATAATGAGCTTTTAGACATCCTGACTGAGGCAGTCGAGGTTCTTGCCAGGGCCTGGGGTCAGGTGGCAATTCTGTATGCTTCCCCCAGGCTGTAGCTACAGATTGAACTGTTGTACAGAGTGGACTTGGAATGTGATTTCTTGTGACTGTCTCTGCTGTATTTGAGTCCCAGCCCTTCTGACGGATGCTTAAGGGACTAAGAATTGTAGTCATCCCATTCCTAGAAGTGCCTGGGTGAGATTTCATGATTATTGTAAGGAGAAGCTGAGGAGAGAAGCAGGTGTGCCAGGCCACCTTCTGTCTAAAGCTGTCCATCCAAGCTTCCAATACAATTAATGGAAAAGAGCACTTGCAAGTTAAGGGACCTCTTAGACGGTCAGGGTAGGAACCCTTAGAAACTTCATCAAGAGAGACAGGATAAAATGGGGAAATTGGTGTGCAGAAATATTTTTGAATGTGTGGTGATCCCACTGACTGTATACATTTCAGGAAATTAAGGTGTTTACCAGTCTGGCCCAACACCTGTGGAAGCCACAGGCATTCTATGACTGTGACTTCAGAATGTGTTCCACAGTTCTGAAGCTGGCAGTTATGTCACTCAGATTGTGTTGTGAACTCCTTACTTAGTACTGCTCTAATTACCTGAAAATTTTAAGTATGCACTTGCTGTTAATGCAACACAGCTGAGAGATAGTTTTAATATCAAAACGTGTTTCAGAATCACTTCTGCACTGTAACTGTCAAATAGTTTCAGTGATCTCAGCTTTTTCCACACAGATGAATTCAGGTCAGAATCTTGTAATCTTGTAAAATCTTAAAATTTTAGTATCTCAAATGCAAAGTGTTTAAATTCATGTCCTTATTGAGATGCCTATTTTCATTTTAAGTGCAAGAAATTTATTTTTACAAAGTGTTTGTAGTATTTGAACTTCCTTTTAAGCTGCATACTTTCAACATAGTGTGATGTTTTTCCTTCCCTCTCCATTCTTTGAATATACCTTCATTAATTTCTTCTCTAGATCTGTATTTCAGATTAAATCATATTTAGCAACACTGAAAGATTTCATCAAGTAGTAAGACTTGTTTGTCATCTTCTATATTTTTTTCTTTCGCCTCTGTGTAACCAAGCTGGATTCAGTGGAGCTGGTCCTGACAGGTAAATCAGGCCCATTCCAGATATGTAATGGCTCTGACTCGTGCATTTAACTGAACTTGGGTCCTTGCAAAGCTACTTAAAAATGGAAGTGGCTCAACCTGAGCTTTAGTATATCACAGTACACAGGATGCTGATAAGCATAATTTGCCTGTGTAACAATCAGGGATGAAAGGGTATCTAAAGCAAACTGGAGTTACATCAAGAACCTTGAGCGGGATTGCTGTGACCAAATATAGGTGTCAGCTATGCTGATTTGTGCATCTCATGCAATTCTCTGTACTCTAATCAGTGGAGAAAAACAGGCACTCCCTACAACAGGATTCGTTGCATCTTCTTGTATATGTTTAAAGTACCTGAGACACACTGTGTCTGCAGGTGCCTATGTTTCTGTTGTGGGTATAAGGAGAGCTTATAGTGACTAGCTTAGTCATAGACATCAAAAATAGCCATATAACCACATGATAGTATGATTATGTTCCGTTCTGTGACTTGTTTTCTCTTCCACTATTTCTTGATTTTGTTTTGCCATTCTAGCTTGTTTATTTGGGAGGCTTGTGTCATCTATATGTTAGAAGTATCGTATGGTGTATGAAATTCCTAAATCCTGAACAGTGCTTAAGTAAAATTACATTCCTGTTCAGTACTTACTTGGAAGATTCAGTGGTTGTCTTACGAGACAGTTCACAGTCATCCACCTCCAGATGAAGTTGTTCTGTTTTGAGGGCCAGCCAAAAGACCCCAAACTCAAGAGGGAGTTTCAGCCTGGAACCAAATCAAACAGTGCTTAAAGAGATCCGTAGTCCTGCAAGCTTGTGTATGGCTATAATTACCACATAAGCCCATAGAGTTTCTGTTCAAATGAACAAACTACATGCTTTTAGTGCTTATGCAGTGAATGTTGACATTTTTTAATTTGAAAATTAAGACCTTTTTTCTTTGGCTTTCTGAAGCCTTCTGTCTGTCTTGAGAATCTCTGCTATAGAGTCACCTTTTTCTAGCTCGTTGCTGGCAATGGAACAAATCAGGAGCTGGGCAGCTTGTGAGTTGATACTTTTTGTCCTAATGTTTTCATCACATCCGTTGCTCTTTGATGGGAGACTGAACAAACGAGGAGAGGGACAGACTTGCCTTGTAGGACAGAGGTAAAAAAAACAAACCTGGAGAGAGTTTTGCCAAGTCTGATTTTAGGGTGTAAATGCTTTCCATAGGCTTTTCTTTACAGACTGTGGAGAGAGCTTTCTCCCAGAGGATCATTTAAAGTTAGCTTCTGCTCTTAAATCATCTCCTTAAGTTTTAAATTAATGAGACAAGTCTGGAACTGAAGGATCAAACTTCATTACTTTTGTAGGGTAACAACTGGTGTTAAGAGAGAACTTGACATGAGTCTAGGCCTGAGGCACTCTTGTGACTGTCCCTCTCTCAAGTACTGCATGTCCAACATGACAGCCCTTCCATCCCATCTCCTCTGAACACACAATGGTCTTAATCTAGAGACTGAAGGAAGGTCAGGTTCAGATTTGTGCTGTTTCGAGCCCTTCTCTAGCTAAACAATGCCAAAGAAGTAAAATGTTCACCAGGAGAAGCCAAGAAGGAATTTACCAACATACTGATTCAGGCTTCTTTCTTTCTTCTTTTTCTTTCTTTCTTTCTTTCTTACTTGCTCGCTTTCTTCTTCTGCTTTCTTTCTTGCTTGCTTTCTGTCTTTGCTTTCTTTCTTTGCTTTCCTTCCCTCCCTCCTTCTCTCTCTCTCTCCCTCTCCCTTCCCTTCCCTTCCCTCCCCTTCCCTTCCTTTCCTCCTTCTATTCCTCCCCTTCCCTTCCCTTCCCTCTCTCTTTTTTTCTTCCAGTGGAAACTCCACCTCCACCCTACCACGCAAGAGAACCTGCAGGAATCCACAATGGACGGTCAATGGATGCAATAGGTGAAAGTCAACTAGTGCTTTCTTTGCCCAATGGAGGTAAATCTGCCGATGGAGAAGCTGAAAGTAAATAACCATTTGTACTATTTTTTACATAAAAACTGTTAAGACAAAGAATTGTCATTTGAACAAGAGGGTTCAGTGATCTGTAATAATAGGCTTCAGGGAGTTTTGCAATAAGGTTCTGTGCTAGACCCATCCATTACCTAGCAGAATAGGTTGATGTAAGAATATGGTGTATTATGTGCAAAGTTACAGAGTTCAGATGCTGTATTTTGTATTTTTGTACTTTTGTGCTTCAACTACTTTATGTAGTTAACTGCTATTAGTACCTTATTTTTGTACTTTAACTACTTTATGTAGTTTATTTGTATCCATGTACTATTACATTTAAAAGCTGTTAATGAAAGCAAGCACTGTTATCTACATTGTAAAGATAAACATATCAAATCAAGCATGCTGGGGCAGTATAACACACAAAAGCATTATCAACATCAGAACTGGTTTTTTTTTTTTTCCACCTTCAGCTCTGCGTTTCAAGTACTTTAAAGTCTTGTGCTTGGAGCCTTTTTGCTACCATCTTTGTATAAATGTTACGTTACTGGCTGGCTAGAAAGGAAAAGGTCATGTTCCAGTGAAGTACAAAGAGATTTTTACAGAAGACCAACCTCTGTCCTCTTATGAGAATGCTTTAGTGGGAGAGGGCATGGATGGTCAGAGAAGAAGGGTCTGGGATCGTCCTTGCACCCCTCAAAGCAACTTGATGTCATGTCCACCATGGTCTCTGCTACCTTTGCACTAGTACTGGCAAATAATGCCTCCGCTATTCAAAGCCCATTGCTGCAGGGTACCAAGGGGAAATGAAGTTCCTCTGCTGGGTTTTACTTTGGCTTCCTTCTACTGCAAGGAAAAATCACCATTGTTCTTTTATTATATTATATTCTTAAAGAAATGTAGTTTATAGAATTAGGACCAAACACTGTGCACACACATGCACATTAGAAAAATATTGCCAGTTCTTCTGAAAAAAGGAGAAGGCTGTATGTAGCATGAAATTGGAGCAGAAGGAAGATGAGGGGGGTAGTGCTAATTACACATGGGTACACAGAATGGCCAGATAATAATAAGTCATCAGACACCAATACTTCTAAATAAATTGTCAAGCTACTTTAATCTCTTTATCATAGTTTACCATCCCTGATCATTATCCTAGTGAATATTAGTTAGGAGTTTATTAGAGGTTATGCACAGAGGTGCTCTGGGGGCAGGTGGGCTCACATGCCTGTGTTGAGCAGGCAGGATAAGGTTTCCTTCTAATTTCTGTAGGACAAATGAGGCTCAGAGATTCTGTTACATTTTTTAGTCTGTCTCTGACTTAGAAAACCTGGGCATGGGTAGATCCAAAAGAAATGACCTTGCTGACATTTCTGCTTATGATTCCACATGGAATTGGAAAGCCTGAAAGCATCTAAAAATTGAGGGTCGGCGGTGGGAGATGGGGGGAGTGATTTATTACTTCTGAACTACAGAGTTTGGTACTAGGCTGAAGGCTTGACTTAGTTTTGACTTGCTTTGAGCCCATCTGTCATCCCTAGCTCCTGCTGGTGTGTAGAGCAGACATATCCCTTACTATTTTCAGTGTATAGTTTGGGTCCCAGTTCAGCAAGGAATGTCAGTGTGCTCGATTTAATGCAGTGGAGTTATCATTTTTAAGAAGAAGTGGGACTCCTCAGAGGCTTAGAGTTAAGCTTTGCATGTTTGGGACTTAAGTAAAATAGTTAAGAAGCAAGGGAAGCTGCTTTTGAGATAAAGCAGGCATAAGTGACTGTTTAGATGAAGAAATGGGGGGCTGAGATGGGAGGGAGGAAAGAAAACAGAGAAGGATTGTTTAAAAAGTATTACTGAGACCTGAGCAGCTGACTAACTTTATTTCCTACAGACTTTCGGCCTGTTTGTTATGAGGAACCCCAGCACTGGTGCTCAGTTGCTTACTATGAGCTCAACAATCGTGTAGGGGAGACTTTCCAGGCTTCCTCTCGAAGCATCCTTATAGATGGATTTACAGATCCCTCAAATAACAAAAACAGGTTCTGCCTGGGTCTGCTCTCAAATGTAAACCGCAACTCTACTATAGAAAACACCAGGAGACACATAGGAAAAGGTAAGAGGAAATCCCTTCTCCTCAGGAATATTCAGAACTGAAAAGATCCACACATTGCATTAACAAACCTATCTGATTTGTCAAATGTGCTTGTCTTAAAATAAAAGCTCTGAGATTATTCTGAAATAGGATAAAAGCAGCTGATTCTTTTCTGACTGGATAACAATCAGCAGAGTAACTCCTTACAAAAGCTATTTACTTGGCCAGTGAAGAGAAAAATGTTGTTTATAGTTACGTGTTCTAATTTAGCAGTATGTATTTTCATTTTATTTATTAGAGCTTCTGGCAACTGGGAATATTGCCATTGAAATGCCACTACAAGGATAATTGCTGGTGCCTCAGGGCTGGTTCTCCTCCCACCAAATAACAAAGGGAGATGGATGAAACACTTAGTAGTTAAGTTGCTTAGCTGAAGAACTCTACCAGAGTTGTCTTTGTAGCCCCCCCCCCCCGCCCCTCGCTGCCACCACCAATCTAATTCCCTGCTTTGCCAACTTTTCACCAGTAAAACTAAGGATTCAGTTCTCCCACCAGTGGTTTTCTTTGTATGCTCCACTTCTGGTGTACAGCATGCAGAATCATGTGCTGCTGGTGAGAGACCACACCTGGACATGGGTGACCACACACAGTCTATCCCAGCTCACTGGGGCTGTGTAGGGCCTGATATTCTCCCAGAACTTACTGTTGTTTGTGATGGTGACTCAGAAGCCCTGTGCCAGCCACTTCTCCGTGCAGATGAAGCTTTTCATGTTCTGGTATATCCAGTCTAGACTCATTATCTTGCCAACCCAGCCTCGCACCAGTAGCTACCTGGCAATGTATTTCCCACTGGGCTAATTAACTCTAATTGTTTCACTGCTATTATCTTGTCAACCTCACCTCATTTCCCAGGCCTAGAGCAATATTTTAATTGGCTCTTGATAGTCTGCTGTTGAATGACTGAATACAAGGAAGCTCTGAGACAAATGTGATACAGTTTTTGCAAACAGCAGTGAACCTGAAGGCTGGTGCAGATGTTGTGTTTCACTCCTGCACTATTCTCTGGGAGGGAAAACACTTGTGTTGCAGATGCACTGTGTGAAGCCAGTTTGATGCTACAAGTGTCTGTCATAGTGGTTCGTTGTGAGAGGTGCAAATGTGTTGAACATCTAGTTCTAACTTAGTAAATAAAGCAAAGCTTCCCTATCAGTGTAAGTTGTCAGAGGGATGTAAAATGAAAGAGCCTAGCCCTAAAAGAATGACAAAAGATCCCAGCTGTCATTTGAGGATGTTACATCCTGTGCCTTTCTGCCCCAAAAGAGGAAGAGACAGAACAGAAATAAAATTAGGTAAATGCTAATGAACTTCATCCATTTAAATTTGAAGATCTATCTTCATTGCTTAAAAGTCCTTTTAAGTCCTACACTAGGATTCTGCCCAAGGGAAGGGAGCAGGTTGCCCAGCGAGGAGTTTAATGTATCAGAGATCCTTGATTTTACTGCTCTTGCCTGTTTATGCAAATCTTAAAAAAACATAATACAAGTGGAGTACAAGTGGCACCAGTACAGGCCTGCAGAAGAGCATAGAGCAGCTCCAAAATGGGTAGTTCAAAGGCATGGTGGACAGATGAAAGCTACTGAAATTGATACAATTGTCACATGTTACCAGGGGAGAAAAAAGAGTAAGTAAACAAGATTAGCTCAGTAGGATAAGGATATTTGATTGAATTGTCATCTAGTGTATCAGCGTGAAACGGTTTCCTGGAAATACCACATCAAAGCTGAAAACAATCCAGAACACAATGCAACATCTAGTAGCAATTGGACCTGTTTCAACAGTCAGACTTCAAGGACAAAAAGGGGACTTTTGATCAGTGTCAGAAAGATGTGGATGCTTGGAGGCTACTGAATTTCCAGTTTCTGCATGGAGCAATGAAATCCCACTAAAACATATGGACCCTTGATTTGGTCTTCTACAAATATGTATCTAGCAGCTTGGTTTCCTTGAGGGTGCTTTCCTCTGGTGAATGAATACTAGAAGAATAGAAATACATACTGATATTTCATTACCACTGTATTTATTGCTTTTAAAAAGTCCACACGGAAAAAGCAATTTGTAGGATCTGCTTTTGGGACTAACATTGGTGATTTCATTACTGTAGCACACTGTTTGGGCAATACCTTTGAAAGCATTAATTTTTTTCAGAAAATGGGTAACTCAATATACTTCAAAAAATGAACCTTTAAAAATTTTCACCTTAGTACTGCAAACTGTGGTGATCCTAAATCAGTAGCCACACTTGAAGATTTGAAATGTGGTGAATATTTATGTCCTTATTCTCCTCTCCTTACCCTCTGTTCTCACTCTATATGATTATTTCAGAAAGTTATACGGACTCCATCAAGGTCCTTCATGTTTTCAGTCCTTCTCTTTTTCAAGGTAAGGAAAGGGGAGTAGGTCATGTAATAGCAGTCACAGTGTGCAGCACCCCGCAGTGTCTGGCATGGTTGGAGCAGACCTGTGGACCGGTGGAATGGAGCTGTCCCCTCGCCTGTGTTCCCAGTGCAGCATCAGTGTGTGTTTTGAGCCACACCCCCACCATTCACATCTCATTTGAGATCTTGTGGGTGCATAGAAGTCAAGTGGTGGCTTGAACATAGACTTCAAGGTACCTGTCTGAGTCACCCTGGAAAACTGTGGGAGAACATGTTTTTCCCAGATTCCTTTCCCACTCAACCTGCTTTTCCCTGAGCCTTTCCCACTTCTGTTTAGAGCCTGGTTTTGTCCTAAGGATGTGCTGCTACCCCTTGTTGTTATGACCACAGAATGATGAACAGACTGGGAATATGTAACCAGTCTTTTTTTATGAAAGACACAAGGAATAAAAGTAATTTCAACTGCATTATTAAAGCATAGTTATCACTAGCTTTGCACGCAGTCCACCAAGGCTCTGTGAAAATATACCTTTGTATCTAAGTGTTTGAATGCTGTACCTGGGAATAGAGAGGAAGATTTTACTTTTATTTAGTGGTGGTTTTTATGAGAACAAAGAACTGAGTTCTTTCACTTCTCTTGACCATGGGAGGGGTTCATTTCCCCTTAGCCAGCCATGGGAAAGGTGACTGCCTGGGCATTTTCACAGGATGACTTGGCCCCTTTCAGGGTGTGGCTTCATGCTCACATTTAAGCAGGCTGGGCCCCCATTGCCACGCTTGTACTGATGAAGATCTCACTGCAAATAAATTTGTTTTGTTTCAGTTTGTTTGTGTTTAAGTTTATTAGCTAGTTCCCCAATCCTCAATCATTACTGCTAGCACGAAAGCAGATGTGAGAAGAAACAGCAGGGGCAAGGAATGGGAGAGGCTGTTTAGCACCTACACAGACTTCCATGGGGTTAAGCTGGCTGTGAGCCTGCACTCTGTAGCGGATGCAGTGAATCACCTGGTCACAGTGCCTCTCATCATCTGTCAGCTAGGGAAGGCATCTATACAATTAGCTTACACAAGATCCTTAACTTTAAGGTTGCTGAATTAGGCTAAGATAAATTCTCACACCAATTTAGGTATGTTTTCATGCAAGCAGATATCCTGAGGGGATCAGAGTATTTGAATGGATAGAAGTGGTTCCACCTTCATTTCCCTAAGGCACAGTCAAAATTTGAAGGTTAGTGTTGGTAAGTCACTTGGGCTCTGGAAAGTTCAGAATAAAATCAGTCCTTTTCTTGCTGAAGGTCACTTGGAGCAGGATCCGATAAGTCAGTCACATCATGTAAATGCAGATACTTGGTTCTGATGTGACAGATAAAGCGAAATACAAAGCTATTTTAAGTACACACTATGCTGTGTATTAACTGTATGACATAGGATCCTGTAGTAAAATAACAGCATGCAGTGAAGTGGGTCTTGATCAGCGTGCATGTCCTCAACAGAGAAAGTACACTTAGTTAGATGTGTAATGTAATACTGATTTTTCAGTTCTCGGATAGTTTTGATTCATGCTTTGTATATGATTGACATGTGCTTGATATTTATGTATGTGTATATGTGTGTCTTGTCATAAAATACTGTGCTGTTGGGTAAAAGAAGTAAACCAAGTTTCACTGAGAAACAAAGAAAAATATCACCTTCCAAGACTTTTTTTCTCCTAGATCAGTACCTCAAAATAGTGTTTGTGACATTTTCCTCTTAATGTTGGTGGTCCCTTGTACAATACATGGATATGCACACATTTTACTGCCTTCTAAAAGGTAACATATAGGTATCAGGTATCTGGAACGATTCTGGGTTTGTATGCCAGGATAAAAGAAAAAATTACCCATATAAAGTGTGTTGTGAACGATGGAGAAATGATACACATTATATTTTCTTTTTCAAGGTGTTCATCTTTACTACGTTGGTGGGGAAGTTTATGCTGAATGTGTCAGTGACAGCAGTATTTTTGTGCAAAGCCGCAACTGTAACTACCAGCATGGTTTCCACCCAGCCACTGTCTGCAAGATCCCCAGTGGCTGCAGCCTCAAGATCTTCAACAACCAGCTCTTCGCCCAGCTGCTTGCCCAGTCAGTCAATCATGGTTTTGAAGTGGTGTATGAGCTGACCAAGATGTGTACGATTCGAATGAGCTTTGTTAAAGTAAGGATTCTTTGTTTTCTCTTGCATTTCTGATAAGGCAAATCCCATTATGCTTTAGCTCCCATCAAATCCTTTCTGACTGAGTATTTAGACACCCAGCTTGAAAATACCAATTCAGACTGCCTCTTTTCCAGTATTGCCTTAAACTTGTAGTGCTTACAATCATTAATTTTGAGGTCAACCTGGAAATTTCTTAGATTCCAAAATTTGGGTATTCTGTAGGCTCTCTGTGGAAAATAGGCAGAGAATGCATGGTGGAGTTCCCCCATTGATTGCACAAAAAGCTCAACTTGGAAGGGCTTAGCAAAATGTAAATGTCTTAGGCAGCTGTGTTCTCTCATATTGTTACTGGTGTGCAATAGAGCTTGATAGGGCCATAGGTCTGAAAAGAATGTCCTTATGTCTCTAGGCTGATTTACAGTCTCACCAGTACTATAGACTGATATATATGGTCTCAGTCAAGAAACACTGGGTCCTTCTTCATCACCCACTGAGCTTGCAGGGAATTTTGTTTGCCATCTGTCTGATCCCTGATTGTCATAATTTCTGATGACATTCCCTCTGGCCAGCCACATGATCAGAAGGGCTTCTTGCAAGCAGAATAGAAAACCCAAAACAATGTCTGACCTTCTCACTGTTTCTTGGAAGAGATGGGAGACCACCAAAGCCATTACTGTTTCGATGTCTTTCATATTTGAACTTCACAGTCTGACTGCTCTGTGCGATAAATCAGTCTTTGTGGGAGTTTCTCAAATCTTCTGAATGGCCTTCTCACCAAAATTAGATCTCTTGATTCCTTTTAGCACTTAGAATTTACTTAGGTGCCTATTGTAGCATCTAAAACCCAAAGAATGGTGGGTATTTCAAGATTGTTTGCAGATGTGCTAGACTAACTTGTTATAGTGCTGCTGGGGAGAGCTGACAGCGATGTTCAGGCTGCAGACTAGAGGAGCTGCACCATTAGAAGCCAGTTGGTCCTGCTAGGTGCCATAAAAAATGCCTTCAGTATGTCCCTTTGTCTTGGAGATTTGTTTCCATACAAATGACTGAACCAAGATGATTGAATTCACATCTAAGATACTGAAAAATTGCTTGAGGCTTGAGCCCAGTTACCTTATGTTCTACAGAGCAGATGAGTTGAGTCCCACATATCTTTCTGACTTTTTCAAGCCATCCTTGGGGACCTGTCTCCTTGAGTTTCTGAAAGCATTAAGAGTGCTCTGTAACTTCTCCCAGGAGTCCAAGCCAAAATCTCCATATTCATGACCATTCTGTTGCTTTGTTGTTGTGAAGGCATGACATCTTGTTCACACACAGACTTTAGGGGGAAAAAGGAAAGCAAGAAACTCAACAAACATTTTCCTTAATGGATGGAAGACATGAATGGGCATGTTATTTGTAAAGGCAGTGTAGCCAGTTACGCAATATTTTCATTATCTCGGCAACTTGTGGACAGTCTCTTTGATGTGTTATCTGCCTCCATGCTCAGCATGGCAGTAGAAATGGTGATGTTGATGCACTCTATATTGCTGCTGCCATAATATCACCTTGCTTTGTTGAAACAATAGCAGTTACTATAGTGCCTCAGGCACCAGAAGACCAATGCAAAGAGTTATTCTGAAACCTTTCCCATGACCTTTTGAAAATTGCTACGCAAATCTCATCTAGGTTCTTTGTTCCTGGCCTGCAAATACCTTTTTCTGTACTCAGTCTTCTCAAAATATTTCTCTCCCAAGGTGTGAGCCCCTGTGTGTTCAGTCTGAGGTTAGGAGTGCCGCTGAATGCTGGGTGTGCAGTTGCAGATACGGGCATGTTGTCTGTCAGAACCACACCCAAGACAGCCCACAGGTGCTGGGTGATGCTGTGGCTTCTCCCCTGCTTCGTGTCCAGATGCTGCTGGTCACCTACAACCCATAGGGCAAGCACAGCTAAAGGGTTGGAGACCCTATCTCCTATCCCTCCAGAGCTTGAGCTACCAGCTGGGAGACAGGGATGGGGAGGGACCAAGACATGAGTAACTTGCCAGGACTATGTTGTCTTCTGGAGGCAGGACATGGGACAGAGGGAGGTAAATGTGCCCTCTGATGTCCATTGTGTGCCCACAGAGCAGCTAAATGGCCTTCTGCGGATGTATCATCAGTGAGAGCAGTTTCCATCCATTGAGCACTTCTGATAACCAAAGCAGGATGGCGTTGGCCACTCTCCACAGCTGAGGCAGCTGAAGTACAAAGGATAGAGATGGTGAGTTTCTTCAAGCTGAGGTCTGAACCCAGCACAGCCTCTCACACATTTCTCCAAGTCTTGCGGCTAAGGGGAAGACTCAGCAGACTTGACTGTGTTCTATGGCATGAGGTAACTCAGTACTCTGGGACATGGCTGGAGCCTGGGCTGGAGAGAGCTGTTGCCCACAGGAGGCAGGAAGGGCTGGCAGGAGCAGCAGGACCCTGTGGGGGTACTGATATCCTCTTCTTACCATCTGTGCAAAATACCATTGCAGCTTTGCAAGTTGTATTCATTTTATTCCCTCAGTAAGAGAGTCTGGGTTCATTGTGACCCTGGGGATAAAGGAGGCTACCTGCTACCCTAGAGTGATATACAAGGGGCCCCGGCAGCCTTGTCCTCCTAGTATTTCCCCTGGCAGGTCTCCAGCCAGAGACAGCATCACTGGGAGTGTTTGAGAGTTGCCAGCAGAGGGAGATGGCCAGCCACCTGCATGTGCTGCCAGACTCTCCCAAATCTGACAAGCTGTACTTTCAGCCTGCAATTGCTATTCCTCTGGCTTTTCCATTCTGCCAGTCAGCACAGGTGGGTCACGCCCTGCTGGCTGTGTATCTTCATTACAGCTGAGTTCTTGCAACTTCATCATCCCAAGAGTGTGACTCCACTGGCATTTTATGCAAACATTTCTAGAACGTCAGTCTGAGGTCCTGTGAATACAGGCCCTGTCTATCTTGATAAATGTTCTGCAGCTTGGAAAAATGCTGCCTGTTTAGAAGTACTCTGGGCTCCTATGGGTCCATATCTTACTCTTCTGCTTTCTTTCCCCTTTTCATCATTTAGTAGCAATGGATTTTATCCAGACCACTTATTATGGCATCCTGTTTCGGTGTTGATTTTAATTTTGCAGCTGAACATCTACAGAAGTGGGCTCTAGCAGCTTCACTTGTCAGAGTTGTTCAGCACTCTACAATTTAGGTGTCTTTGGCAGGCATCATTCTTAATATACCTCCACTTTCCATGACAAGAATACCAACCTGCCTGACTAGCATAATGATAGGTTGGATTCAGTGTCTGATCAGGATCCCACAAATGAAGATCCTCATCCTATAGTGGTACCATGTTTTACACATTGCCCTGTGGAAATCCCAGTTCAGTTCTTCTAGTGAGACAGCCAGTGAGCTGCAAGACTTCAGGCTGTGACTTGGAGGCCTTGTGTTGCTGTGAAATCAGGTTGCCTGCTTAGCGAACAGACACTGTGCCTGATTGAATCATAGAATACACTGAGTTGGAAGGATCATAGAGTCCAACTCCTGGCCCTGCGCAAGAGAATCACACCATGTGCCTGAAAGTGTTGTCCAAACAGAACTCAGACAGGCTTGGTGCTGTGACTACTTCCCTGGGGTGCCTGTTCTAGTGCTCAACCACCCTCTGGGTGAAACACCTTTTCCTGATATGTAACCTAAACCTGTGCCTTGAGGCATGGGGACTCCAGGCTCTCTTTTTCCCCCTGCCAGCACCAAATCCCCATCTTCTGTTAGGTGCTCTGTATCACTTATTGCACCAAAAGAGCTGGAGAAATTACTGCAGGACTTCCCACAGCAGACAGCTGTGAACTCCTGTGAGAAAAGACGACGTGTTCAAGGATAGAAAACCTTTGGGAAATATCTATACATAGGCTAGATATGAACTAGCTAGATACATATGAACTGCTGAAAGTTTCCAGAGTTTTAGATAAATACCTAGAACTTCTAGGGTCTCAAACTCATAGAATGCATTCCTACCAATACATGAAGCAGTGCCCAGGATAATTCCCAGTTCCTGTTAAAATGTTATGAAAGAGCCTGGCCTGCTTTTCATCTGTGCCAGACAGCAGTCTGCCAGACCTTCCTGGGCATGTCTCTGGGGTGCAAACAGCAGGGACCATTCCCCATGGGCTGTTTGCAGGCAGCAAGCTTGGAAACAGGCCTTTCCACGCCAGTTGTTCTCAGCACTTGGAAGTGTGACTGAGATTTTTAATTTAATACCATAGAGTAACTGCATAGGTAACTGTGATAACAATGACCTTAAAAAGTAGCAAAGTTTCTAGAGAAAATTATCCCTAGGACAAAGTATTAAATCTTGGGAACTTGGGTGGTGGACTACTTGTAGTTGTGCTAGACTGTCAGCACTGTAGCTGTGATTTAATGTTTTGAGTTTTTAAAAAAAACACACCTCACTTTTTGTTCCTCTTGTAGGGCTGGGGAGCAGAGTATCATCGCCAAGATGTTACAAGCACGCCCTGCTGGATTGAGATCCACCTGCATGGACCGTTGCAATGGCTGGATAAGGTGCTGACACAGATGGGCTCACCTCACAACCCCATCTCCTCAGTCTCTTAAGAATCATCTCTAGAATTCTTTTAGGATGGATGCTATTGCAGGCAGTGGCTTATAGAATTCCCAGTGAACAGAAGCTTCTATATGTAGATGTATGTAGATGTAAATATATCTATATATAGTCTACTCTTTTTTTTTTTTTTTCATGCTACATTTTGTGGTTTCTTGTTACTCTGATGCCAGTACAACAAGTTTAGAAGTTCAGGTATAGCGTATCTGTTCTCTTGTGCAAAATAAGCCAAATTCCTGCAAAAGTGTCAAACATTTCTTGTGAGCATCTTCATTCCCCAGCCAAGCCAGTAAATGGTGCGAATTCTCAGCACTTTCATGTGGGTTTGGAAACCTGGCTGTAGCTGTTCCTAGTAGGTGAAATTCACCCCTCTGCAGGCAAACAAAGTCAAATCTCTATGCCATTTATATCCATTTTACATCCTAATTTCAGGTCTAAAAGAGGACCTTAGATGGTGCACAGGACTTATGCATAGAGATGACTTTTATCTAGTGAACTGAAGGACTAAATTGCAATTCCAGTCTGACTCCCTACTGCAAAGCATGATGGGACAACAAATCCTCGGAGGAGCTGAGGCACCCACATCTCCCCTAGGATTTGGCAGGAGGAGAGAGCCCTCAGGACACACTCAGCACTGGAGCCTTATCAGAGCATTCTGGACACCTCCAAGTAGTCTGTTACTGTTGACACAGTAGGGTACGGTACTGCTGCACTGAAAAGCAACAAGCTCCTAAGAAAAAAATAATAATTGAAATATATGCCTATGAGTTAAAAAAATAATTAACTTCCAGTGCTTTTTTTGCATACATACATACTTGCATATGTATCCGGCATGTAAACTGAATCCTATCCATTATACAGTATTGATGTAGTTTGTTTTAAAGTTAAGACTGTCTGTAGATAGAATACTGTGCTGATATCAAGGGTACACGTCAAAGGGGCTTGAACTGTGATTCAGAAAAGGGAAATGAAGTGTGCGTCGAAGAAGCAACTAATTACTTTATCATTCATCTTGGGATAGTCTCCATAGCGGGAGCAGGAAGCCCCATGCCCACAGGATGCCATGAGAAGGGGGTGGGAGTCTGCCACATCCATTACCTGTACTGGGCCAGTCCTTGGGATATGACTGCGTCACTTGGGTCTGACAGAGAGAGGGCTTCCCTGCCAGTCACTCCGTACATCCCCACAAATGGTTTCTCACCTTAGATACAGGTTCCGTCGTTTGCTGTGCTTTTGCCTTGCCTGCAGGGGATGGTGAGGCAGTGTAAGCCATGAACAAGCCAAGAGTGCATCGATGTGCAGTGCATCGCTTTGTTCCTTCTGTAAGCACGGAAACCTACTGCCTCATCCACAGAGCCAGCCTTGCAAAATGCTGTTCACTTTGTAACCTTTTCTGAGGAGACTGGTGAAACTCTTAATGCATTTTGATGGTCTCCATCATTTTACTGAAAGAATCAAGTATTATTTCTTTCAAGGCATAACAGTTCACTGAAAATTGTTTTGCTTTAAGGATCAGAAAGAGTGATAACTTCTCCAATCTCATTCCTCCATAGAATATACTAGAAGTATCATGAGGAAAAAAAAATTGTTTTACAGAATGTTTCTTTTCTTCTCACACAATATCTGGTGCTACACATTTTGCTGCATAATTCGAAGAGGATGCCTGAAATCTGCACCTATATCCCATATGCAAAGGAAATAGCATTCACTGGAAAGACAGTAAGTAAACTAACAGTATTATTTCATTTCAGTGCATCATCAGATGCCTGCAGAATTCGCAGGACACAGAAGGATAAATTATTCTTAAGTTTGAGCAGCAGTAGCAACTTGTATATGAAATCTGTACATGCAAAGAACCCTGTTCTGTCACCATTTGACATCAGCAGTGTCACTGTGAGATAGGAAAAGTTTTACAGTCTCTTGCAGCAATGAAATACAATAATAATATTATACAGAAATTCCAGGTGTGCCATTTACTGTTTAGCAGACTTGAGAGACATCAGTTTGGAAAAATGCCTTTTCCTCAGCTCCCCCTGTCATCAGTGACCCTGTTCCAAGGTACTGGTAACAGTTTTTTAGCATGTTTATTGCACCTCTTCTCCAGTAGCACCTTTGCTCTAGGATGAGCACCTTTTCATGGTGGAAAAAATCACCTCTCCTGTCTAGGATCTAGCTCTGTCCTTTATCCTACATTCTTTCTTGCCTTTTAGGCTGACACCTCCTTCCCTCCTAATATAGAGAGAAGCTTTTATAGAGAGAAGACATTCCCAGCATTGTCATCTTCCTCACAGAGAGCAAAAAGGAGATGTTTTGATGTGTATCTGCTCTTGCTCAGCTTCAGAACCCAGTTTCTGCCAATGCTGAAAAATTGGCCAGTGAAGAGAAGCCAGGCCCTTTTGGGGCATCATTCATTTCATCATAGGACAGGCATTTCAAGTAGGTGAAACTGTGCTTTAGACATGCTTATGTTTTCCTACTGAGTATAAGGGGAACTTGTGTCACTAGTGCAAATGTGGACTCATTCCAAAAGTAGATGAGGTGGACCCTAAGGAAGATGTGGTAGCTTTTGCAGCCTAGTAATGATGCTTGCTCAGTTGTGTCTGTGTTGCTTGAATAAAAGTTGGTAAAATCAGAGCAGTTCTTTCTTTCCTGTATGTCTACTTTTATAGTAAGCCTTATATGAATGGAATTTGGCTTCTATGCAGTCCATACATGCATCTCATTTAAGGCAGTCACCTTAATACTACCTTACTAGTAAGTAAAGAGGAATCTCTGAAGTATGATTCTTCTGACCTATTTAAAACATCTGTATTAGAATGAAATGAATTTCAGCAAATTTAATTACTTCTCAAAAATTGGATCAAAGCACTTGATTCTGGGCAATTGAAGCCAATGGCCATCTCAGAGGTGTTAGCCTTTGGGAAGGCTGGTGTCACTGTGTCAACTACTTCTTCCTGTTTTGGTGGCCTGTGGGGACTTATCCCACCATGTGAGATGCTCTACAAACACAGAAAAGCTGACAGCTCCTTCCCAAGTGAAGTACATGGGAGAAGTGATAATAGTGGATGAGGCAAACAAGTAAATAGGAAGATAATCCCTGCCCAGATGCAGAGATAAAAAGGTTATTAAACCATTTATTTCCCTTTCTCTTTGAACGAAGTTTCTTTTACAGGCTTCTCTAGTATATGTGAATGGAACTTGGTTAAAAATTCAGGTTTCCCTTAATTGACAGCAATGTAACTTTGTATCTCTAATCTCTCCTCATTTTGGAAGGAGAGATTTGCTGCTGAAAGGTCTTCATAAACCTATCCACCTGTAGTCAGTTTAAGGCCTTTAAATGTACTCACTAATACTCAAGCTTTGGAGGTAGTCTTCAAGAGACATTTAAAACCAGTTACAGAGAGACTACAATCAGCTGACCAGGGGGTGGAGCCGAGGTCATTGCCTGGAGATTTAAACTGCTCCAGGGAGCACAGGTGACCTGGAGTGGGCAAACAGAGATGTGGCACGTCAGTGAGGTGAGGTCGTAGCACAGCAGTTTGTGCAGGCAGGGCAAGCAGGAAGGGCGCAGCTGCCCTCCCAGCTCTCTCTGGTGGATTGTCAGGTAGGTGTGTGGCTGTGGTTCTTTTGTTTTGGTTTGGTTTTTTTCCTGAAAGTCAACTACACCCAGCAATGGTTTCCAAATGAGCAAAAGCCATTGCTGCTGCTCTCAGGGGGAGCGTGCTAAGCCAGACAGAAGCCCCCAGGAAGGATGCAGCTGTTCACATCTCTGGCTGCACATAGTGGCTGAGCCTGGCGTTAGTACTAGAGGACAGTGTGAGAGACCCCTGCGTACGATGTGAGCAGGTGAATGATTTGCTGTGCTCAGTGGCAGAGCTCAAGGAAGAAGTAGAGAGGATAAGAAGTGTTAGGGAGAGGGAAATAGACTGGTGGAGTTGCACCCTTTTGACCCCAAAAGAAGTCCAGCAGGAGATGGTGAAGCCCTGCCCCTCCTGCAATCAGGCAGATGGAGCAAACCAAGTAGCTGGAGTTGAGGAAATTCCTTCCATGTCTCCAGCGGTTAGTGTCAAGACTTTTACCATTCTGAGTAACCTCCTCCATGTGGTCCTCGTCTTGAGGAGGGCATCAAACTTGAGGCCCTGCTGAGATCTCTTCCAATATATGTTATCCTGTGGGGACTTAGCGATAACTAGTTGCCACAGGAAGGAACTCTGTTAGCAGGGACAGTTTCAGTATGAAGCATGTTTATCCTCAGCTATTTCTGCATGAGTTCAGTGCAGGACAGACTCATGAGATATTAATGTTCCCTCAGCATAAAATCAACACTTCAAACATCTCTCACTGTAAATATCACTTTCACCATGCCACTCTTAAAATGCAGAAAATAAGGCATTTGTGACTGTATCTAATCTGTTCTTGTTCTTCCTGGTTTACAACACCTACTTTTGCCCATCAGCTCTACAAGTCAGTCTCATCAGTGACTGAGGAGTTGCACAAACAGCTGTATTTACAGAGGCAGCTCAGGCAGAGACTATGTGCTTTTGACTGGATGGAAACTATTTCTAAAGAAGCCTGATAGAATTTAGTAACTTTGAAGGAGTCTCAAGTACAAGACTAATTTCCTTGGATCAAGACCTTTCTAGTGCAACTATAGCAACTATTCAGGAATACTTGAGCACTACGTGGTGCTTAGCATAGGAAAGAAACATTACATCCTCTGTACTATTCACCTCTTCCCCTGACTCCCCATAACCTAACTTAGTTAAACCAAAAACAAACACAACAAAAAAAGGCTAATGAATCATAGAGTAATTATAAATACCATTTTTGCAAGGTTGAGACATGCTGCCTAGAATGTAGATTTATATCGTCAGGCAGCCATGTAATGATAGGATAGGGAGTAATGGCTTTAAACTGAAAGAAGATAGCTTTAGTTTAGATATTAGGCAGAAATTCTTTACTGAGAGGGTGCTGATGCACTAGAACAGGTTGCCCAGAGAACTTGTGGATGCCCCATCCCTGGAAACTTTCAAGGCCAGGTTGCATGGGGCTTTGAGCAACCTGGTCTGGAGGAAGGTGTCCCTGCCCATGGCAGGGTATTAGGACTTGATCATCTTTGAAGGTCCCTTCCAACCCAAACCATTTGATGATGATGTCCCAGGTGCTCTTCAAGCCAAAGGGAAGAGTTCCTTGTTTTGGAGAAAGCTGGAGAGCAGACTGTTACTTGGACATCTGAACCCAAGCCCTTTTGAGTGAGTGGAAACCCCACTGAGGAGGCTGAGATCTTTATAGAGGATATACAGTTCATGGTTGTTTAAGTAGCCATAAATGCACTGAGATGCTGAAGAGACTGAGGAGGAGAGAGCATAGGACCAGCTAAGCTCAGTGGTCATTATTGGAGGTATCAAGGCAGTATGTGCTTGGGCAGCTATTGTGTTCACTACAGCTTTTTACATTCACATCTAACCAAATTGTCAAGACCTGTTTTAGGATCAGCTTAGAGTATGACAATCCTTGCTGTGGTTTTTCCTATACATCCAGCCTGTGAGTGTGCCAGATTCCTGATTAAGCAGATTCCTGATTAAGCCATTCGATATGTTGGGGCAAATGGTGTCCCATGTGATCTGGTTGCATCTGGGAACTGCACTTAAAAGATTACCCTCTGCCTTGCTGCAAAATTAACGAGTTTTTGGGGCAGTGTTCAAGGATGCTACTAGCACATCCAGTGTGTGCTCCTCAAAGAAAGATGCAGTCTGAACAGAAACTGCATGACTGAAAGACGTGGTCTGTATAAGAGCATCTACCTGGGAATTGTGATAAACCAACTCACTTCATGCATAGGTGGGAAATTGCAGTGTCCAAAGGAAAATGGAGTCAGCAAGAGCTTTCATGGGGACTCACATTCTTATCAGTACCTAAGAATGGACAAATGTGCTTCCTTGAGAGTGACTAAGAGGTCAGGTCACCATCAGAAAAGAGCTTGACAAGAGTTGGTCCCATCTTGCAGCAGGAAGAGAGATTATATGAGACTTTAGATCTGTGAATGAAAAGCTGCTCAACCTGGAGGTTTCACTGCACCCATTGAAACAGGGCTTCTTTCCCTGTGGCAGCTTGAGGAGTACCTTACTGCAAGATACAGGAAGCCTGAGTGGGCATTTAGTTTTTGTTCAGCTGAGAGAAATCCTTTTGTGTCTCTAGTGCAGACACTTCTGCATGTTGGGAACTAGCACACAACACAGCCTTTGGTTTGTACCCATCATCTATTCATAGAAAGCTCCAAATGGGCAGGAGCAGCCAGAATCCTGTTACCTGTTCACCCCCAGGGCTTTCCAGACAGCTTGCCCAGCTGTGCCTTACATTACATTGCCATATTGATGCCCTACTTCCCTGCCAGGGAGGTGAGATGAATGAGAGTCCTACCAAGAGGACACCTGCACTTGCACCTGGGCCATGCTTGCAAATGGTGCCTGTACAGATAACAAATCTAATTTGCAGGCCATGTCTCTTACGCAAGGTAGATGTAACCACTACATCCTCCAGAGTCAGCTACTCTTCCATTTTAGTCAATGTGAACATTTGCAGCTAATTGTGAACAGATTTTAGATCTTCAGTCATGGTGTTTTTATTATCCATGGATGCTGCTATTTTATATTCTGTGTTAGTATTCAAATAATATTGCATATGAATAGCATAGGATGAAATAGACCAACCAGTTAATAATTTTAAATACAAACCTCATCAGCAAAGAAAAGCTAAAAAAAACTTTGTAAAGTCTGACCCCTTGCACTTTCACAGTAGTGTGTGAGCAAATCATATTTCAAAGTGTTTTATTTGATGCTGAAGTGTGTGTTGTCTTATTAGTTCACAGTTATGTCCATGAGAAGCTTTGCAAACAATAACAGTAAGGGAACAACCATAATGATGAGCAGAGATAATGCACATTCAGATAAATTTTCTTCACTTACTCAAGCAATTGGGAGTTTTTAATTATTTATAATATGTCTAAAGTAAAGCTAAATGTACCACAGCATACTTCTGCAAATAAGTCAGTGTTAGCAATTTAAACCCTCACTTCAGCATCACCTCTCTGATATAAATGGGGCTGAGAAGTGAGACAAAGTGAAGAAACAGGCCTTTTACTGTGGAACAATTAAGCCATTAGGTTGCACAGTTCTATGCAGTCAAGGGACTGAAATGGTGGATTTGAGCAAGGTGTGTGGTGGGGTTGTGTTAAATACAAGCTATCAGTCTGGTGCAGAAAAGCACTGTGATTCATGCATGATTTAACAGAGTCACTTATGTCTATAAAAAATTCTGCCCTCTCTTTTCAATCAGAAGCAAAGCAGAACATCTGCACCATCCACAAGTATTATTCACGGTTCATGATATTCTGTAAACCAGCATAGATTGCTGTATAAAGAACAATACTTGGACTTTTGCCTCTTGAGAATGAAAAATCTCAGATGTAGCTTCAGGAGCCTGAGAGATCAGGGCAGTTCCAAGTCCTCCACTCAGCCCCAGAGTACTCTATTCCATGCTGTGTCATATCAAGAAAGATGTAATGACAGCTAACCAAGTGGACATTTTCATAAGCATTACTTCTGCTGCATTTGATTTGAGGCATTCTAAAGTCAACACATTTAGTCTGATGTTTGAACAATACACTTTTTAACACACTCCATTTTCTTTGGCTGAAATTATTCTATTGTAAAAGGGATTATTCACGTCTTGTGTTTTACTGTTAATAAAGAGATTTCTGATTTAAGAGCTCTTTTCCTTGTCATCTCCCATTCTTCTCTTTGGAAGAGGTTGCCCATGGAAAGCTGTAGTCAGACCACAAGTGACTTTGGGAACTGGAGCATTTAGAAAGCCTTTATTCATACAAGTCCATCTTGGGCAGGAGAGTCGGTGATTGTACAAAGTGGGTAATGGTATGCTAGACACAGGAAAACGTACTGAATATTAATACAGCAGAAAATCTGGATGTATAGTATATGAATCCTTCACTGTTCTGTGGTAGATTAGGTGATTTAAGAGGATGGTTCAGGTTACTTTTGAAGGAGACAGCTCTCATCTGAGAGGCAGTCAGTGAGCAGTGATGCTGCCCTATGATAGAGGCCCTTGCTCTGCATCAGACTGACATTAGTGGAAAGAAGACTTGCAGCTGCAGTTTTCGAACTGCTCAACAAAAAAGATATGGTAAGAATGCACTGCTACAGAAGTGTCATGTTTTAAACTTCCTAAAATTCAGATTCTGTTCTGCAGTAACAAAAGCAAGAGAGTAGACAACATAATGGGTCTCGGAGGCATGCAGGCGCTGCTGGGTTCACACACAGCTTGGGAATCCCATCTGAAACTCTGCCCAAACAGGACAGCCCTGCTACCAGCACATGCCCCAACACCTGCACCAGCCTGTAAGGCACTGGTATCACAGACCACCAAAAATACAGGATAGGTGAGCTGCACTGTGCTGAAATCTCTATGCACAGCTTCAGCAAGTTGCATTTGTTTTGACATAACGAACTTGTTCAGCACTGTCTTTACAAACACTCCCTGTGCCACCTTTCTGCCATGAAGGTTTGGGTTTTTTAGAAGTTTAATCAGATCTGTTCACCTAAATGATCCATTCACCTTTCATAAGCTGACCATTTAAAACAAATACTTTATTCTACAATTTCAGCCAATTATGTTTTCACATATATTCTAATACACTGAAAAGTAACCTGATTTTACCTAAATTTATGTAAATTTAACAAAACAAAAAAGAACAGGCTTTGTTTTTAAAGAAAAACAAAAGTTTTACTCAAACACTTATTGGTCCAGATATACAAAGTTTTTCAAGTTCTTTTTTAAAGAACAACTTGTGCTGAATACAATAAATCCCTACTGAACAAGTTTTATACATACGAAAAGCATAGCTTGAAAAAATCCATAAGACTAACAAATAGACTAACAAACTCCTGAAAAGATACTGTGTCATGTATCAAACTGCTACAATAACAAAGTAGTACTTTATAATAAGCACCTACCCCACTTGGATAACCTCTATTCAGAAATGTGGTTTAATACATAACTTTGTTTTAAAAACAAACATGGGATTTAACATTTACATAATAGAGTGTTTGGATGTTTAACTGAATCAATTGCAAGTTCATCTGATTTGGAGGAAAATCTTTATCAGCACTGCAGCTGATATGGTATCAGTTGTCTTAATAGAATTTTAACTGTACTTTTTTTTAGAAGACAAGTTTTTGGATTAATTTGCTATTAATGAGTTAAAAGCTTTAAAATTTAATTTATTAACTTAAAAATGAGTAATATTCTAACCTCCAATTAATTTATATTTCACGTATAAGAAGTTGGTCATTACAAATAACTACACAAACCAAGATCTAACTCCAGTTTCATACGTTCACACCTAATTCTTCTTTAAAGCTTTTTGCCATTTATCTGTTTTGGAACTTTTAAACACAAATTCTTTCACATGCTATGCACAATGAAGCATTTCAAACCCACTCAACTTGCAGATAATGAACAGATAGCAGGAGGATCACCTACTTATACTTTTCTGAGCCACTGGATTGACTTCTTGATGGCATGTTACCTTTGCCCTTAGTGCAAGATTCTACTGGACATTTCTCATATCCCTGAGCAATTACTGTTAGGTCATGCCACTGGACTGGCTCAACTTCAGAACTTTATTTCACAACCTCTGTAGAAAGTAACTGACTTCCTTCAATGATTGTCATCAAAGACTGATTTAACTGTAAATCTTTATATAAAAAAAGGTTAAATTAAATGGAAGACTTTGGTAGGAAAAGGGTACACAGGTAAACATTACAACTATAAACAATTTTTTATTAAAACATTAAACATTAACATGAAGCTTTAAAAATAATCAGAAAATAGACTCCTCCAGATTTGCAGATGACACCAAGCTGAGTGGTATGGCTGACACCACTGAAGGATGGGATGCCACGCAGAGGGATCTGGACAAGCTCAAGAAGTGGGCCCATGGAAATATCATGCTGTTTAACAAGACCAAGTGCAAAGTGCTGCACCTGGATCAGGACAGCCCCTGGTATCAATACAGGCTGGGGGATGATCAAGAGCAGCCCTGCCAAGAAGGACTTCGGGAGCTGGTGGATGAGAGGCTGGACATGAGCTGGCAACTGTCTCCTGGGCTGCATCAAAAGGAGC